>JAJTUV010002034.1:0-207549 GCA_021653895.1 Mastomys natalensis
GGAAATTAGAAACTGTTTGCTAGTTATGGATTCTGAGCCCCTTGCTGTAAGCATGGGAAAAACACCATTGTGATCAAATGACCTGCCTATACTACACCAGACCTCCATGCCCAGAGACCCCCATCCTTCTGAACTCCTGCTATTTCTGAAAAGTCAGCTGCTGTGACATCCAAGAAAGAACACCCAGAACCTGTGACTTGTCACGAGCCAAGACTCAGAGACGCTCATCAGCAGGACCAAGGGGCGGTGGAGGAGGAGAGATTGCAAATGAGCCTGGCTCCTAGAAACAGCATGTCTTCAGCACAGAGCTATCAGTTCAGAAATACCAGACATAGGTGTGTTTGCTATGGAGGTTTAGCTACAGTGAGAGGAAGGGTGTGACCTGGGATTATTGTCCTCAGAGGAAAAACTGAAAAGCCATAACCCTTGGGAGCCCCAGTAAAGAGCCACAAGCCCCAGACACGCTAACCAAATAAATCAAGGGCTTGGAGCCACTGAAGCTCTCTGTCCTTGTTCTTGTCCTAAAGACCTCAGAAGAGATCCTGTAGATTACTGACGCTAATATAGTGAGCATAGATTGCAAGTACACCAAAGCTATGCCTTGATAATACTTAATTGCAACAGCAAGAGATAAGATGAAAAAAACTGGACTAAAGGACATTAAAAAAAAAAAAAGTCTAATAGGCCAGTGACTCCTGAGGCCCAGTCTACAGACCGAGTCCAGTCAGCTACAGAACAATCTCTGCTACACTGCTGTCTCGGGAGGAGGACGGGCAAGTTCTTTAGAATTGATAATGCCAGGCCAGGCATGATCGCATAAGTCCGAAGTCTCTACTGCTCAGGAGGTGGAGACAGCAGGATTGATTAAGCCCCAGAACTGTAGGGGCAACACCATGAGGTTCATTCTCAGAACAACAGAACATTTCTAACATAACTAACATAACAGTTGCAGGCAACACCCTGAAAGTGTTCTAGTGGCTGGAGACACGTTTCTGGGGTTCACCTTTTTCACAGCTGTCCAGTCACGTTTGCAGACTAGTGTGGAGCCCTAGAGCCTTATTAGGCAGTTGCTTCCGCCACCCAGCCTTGTTTGTTTCTCAACGATGTCAACTCAAACCGCTTTCCGATTTCTCTCCCTTCCTCTCTCTTGCTCCTGTTTTTGAGTCAGAATCTCACATCTGTTGCTCAGATTGCCCTGGAGCTATAGTTATATATAGGGTCCAAACTGGCCTAAACTTCTAGCAATTCTCCTGCCTCATCCTCCTGAGTGCTGGGACGGGGCAAGCAGCCCCTTTTATAGTGGGCAGGCCTACCTGGCTGTTGCCCGGTAACTATGGAGGTGGAGTTTAGACAGAATACTAACAACTACCACATCCAGCTTTGTTTTTCTCTTTGAACACTGCAGCCAAATCAATTTATTCTAAAGGACAAGAAAAATCTAACATTAAAGTGAAAAAATGGATCAGAGAGATGGCTCAGCAGGAAAGGTGCCTGCGGATAACCCTGATGACCAGAGTTCAATTCCCGGGACCCACATGATGGAAGGAGAAAAATGACTCACCTCAGATTGCCCTCAGACCTCCATACATGCACACACACACACACACACACACACACACACACACACACACACACGCAAGCACGCAAGCACGCAAGCACGCACGCACGCACGCACGCACACGCATGTGGGCATAAGCTTAATAAAAATGACCAAACTATTGAATGTCATAAGGGTTAAGTACAGCTACTGATGCAGGCACCAAGTAGCGTGCACATCATTTCTGCTCTCAGAAATGACCAGTAGTGGGTGGGTGGTGGTAGTGAATGCCTTTAGTCCCTGCACTTGGAAAGCAAAGGCAAGCAGATCTCTGAGGCTAGCCTGGTCTACAGAACGAGCTGCAGGATAATCAGGGCTACAGAGAAATCCTGTCTTGAAAAAACAAACAAACAATGACAAAGAAATAACCGTTTCTTTGTTTCAAAATGTTTTGAAACATAGCTATTAGGACATACATTTCCTTCAGTGTGGTCAGCATCTGTCCTTTTAAACACTATACTTCTGGGGAGCTGGAGAGATGAACTTAAAGAAACTGTCTTCTTTTTCCTAATCTGTAGAATCTTAGAGGCCAATCAATCCCAGATCCTATGAGAGAGGCACACGGCCCAACATGAACCACTTAGACTTTCTCCTGGGAGTGTGTATTTTAGGAAGGATTTAGAGATGGGGATGGCTATTAATGATGGTTCTCTATAATGTAGACTCCCCAGGTTGTCCTTACATGGTATTTAATGGCTCTGCATTAAGCCTTAATTTAAGCCTGTGTATACCAGTGTCCTCAAGCAGGCTAGGAGAAGGTTTGCATTTTATAGATAAAGAAGATCTCTAACTCATCTTTGTAAGTGTCCGCACTATGTGCCTTGATGTAATTGAAGACTTAAGATAGGAGGCCAGAATTGATGAGTCTACTACCTAATTGTTTTTGAGAAGAGATCTCAAATCTCGTGTAGCCAAGACTGGCCTTGAACTCTTGGTTCTCCCATCTTCACCTTCCTAGTGCTGGGATTATAAACTTTTACCAGGTAGACAACTGAGTCTTCTGAAACCTAAGGGCTATCAATAGTACAGTTCCCTCGCTGAAGCCATACTCCTCCAGGTTATGCAGTTTTGTTCAGAAAAGGTTTCTAAGTGTCCTCAGGAGATCTTGACGTTTGTTTCAGGAGGCCTTACCTATAGTTAACGCATTTGAAATTTTAAGTTAGCATACTATCTTCATTTATGCATTTTATTTTTAAAAAGCAATGCAAATTCCAACAGCTTATAGATAACATGAAGAGACAGTCTTGATTCCCGATTGATCCGATGGTAAAAACTATTAGAAAGTTTCTTTCTTTAGCTTCCCCTTCGCAGTGTTATTAGCTCCAGGGGCCAACTGGCCATTGCTTTCTGGGGGCCACATTCACCAGAGCTTCCTCTGCGCTCTCTCTCTCTCTCTCTCTCTCCTCTCTCTGTCTCTCTCTTTTTCTGTTTGTTTGAAAGAGTTTCTCTGTGTAATTCTGACTGTCCTGGAACTTGCTCTGTAGATCAGGCTGGCTCCGAACTCAGAGATCTGCCTGCCTCTGCCTCCCAAGTGCTAGGATTAAAGGTGTGCGCCACCACTATCTAACCTGCTTTCTCTTTCATCCCCCAGCAACAAAGAGAAGTATTGAGTACAGTCATTTCTCCTTTAAATCGAGACAAAGAACAAGACTGCCCCACAATCTGAAAAACTTCTTTTTAATCTTGCTCTGACCTTAGTAATAGTTTATCTTCAGGCAGACCATTTCTTCTATTATTCAGTTTCATTATCTATATAGTGGGGACAATAAAGCCAGATCCCATCCTCAAAGGTCTTGATTCTATAATGGTTTGGATACTTGGAATTTTCTTCAGTGTCCAGTGGGTTATTTTAAGGATCAAATGTACCAAAGGCCATGGAATAGCGCCGGGCACGAAGATACAATTCAGTAACAGTTCTTTTCCCTTCTCCTTTGATGCGTTCTTCCCTGACCAGAAATCATTGTTTGTTTCCACTCCATACCTCTGACTGCACCACGTACAAGTGTATGCATGTGTCTGAGGACATCAAAATACACACTCTTCTACAGAAACTTATTCTGTGTGCTTTACTTGTTTGTCTAACCAGAGAATCCTCTTGTGCCAGGCACTGAGACAGAGTTCCCTGTCCTTGTGGACTTACTCTCTTGGCTGAGAAGAATCTTCATTGAAGATACAGAGAAAGCATCAACACACTGGTGAGAGAAAGTTTCTCTGAAAAAGCTCCCTCTCTGGTCTAGAGAAAGAGGAGGAGCCATACAACCCAGAATACCCCGGGAGAAGGAGCAGAGACTACTAAAACCCAAGGCAGGGTTCAGGTAAGTGCTCCATCACTTATCCCCAGCCATAGGCAAAGATCAGAGTCTGGGAGAGGGATGGCGAGTGCCATGTTGGGCCAGGAAGCAAACAAACTCTTTTTAGTGTCTTGAGTCTCTTCTGCTCCAGTTTACTTCCTGTTTGAAAGCCTCATCTTTCTCATCTGACTCTCTGACTTGCTTCACGGGCTGCTTCAGGGGGAGTCTTGCTACCTTCCTGCTCCGGGAAGCTCCTTCTGGCTTCAGGTGGATTAAGAAATGTGGCTAAAAGCAATGAATCTATAGTCTCTACCACTCAGGAGGCGGAGACAGCAGGATTGCTTAGCTCCGGAACCAGAGAACAATGGTACAATACTGTGAGGTTTCTTCTCAGAACAATGTAACGTTTCTAATGTAACTAACATAGAGTTTGCAGGCAACACCCAGAAAGCATTCTGGTGGCTGGAGATGAGTTTCCGGGCTTCACCTTTTTAACAGCTCTTAAAATATTCAATCAACGACATTTGGAAACCTTGACCTTTATTCCGTAGTTGCTTCCTACTGGGAGTAAGTATATGTCCCTTGCTACTTAAACACTTGGATTTTCTGCTGTGGTCTCTTTACCACCTATGTAATGAAGTATTATCTTGAAGTCTGTTGTACATTATACTAAACTTTTATTTTAAAAAGAACCATGTCCCTTAGGCAAGCATAGCTGTTGTGAGGAAAGGAAAGGGCTTTTCATTAAGAGTGCAAATGAGAGAGCAGTGGAGGAAAGGTCACACCCGCAGCTGTCCTGCAACTGAAGAGCTGAGAGTGGAATGTGACACATTGGAAACGCTGAAGGGGATGAGATGCAGTTCCTGTGTAAGACCATCATCACTCGGGGTGTGGTGGTGTGAATTAGGTCAAGATGGAGGCCAGACTCTGTGGCGTGTCTCTCTCTCTCTCTCTTTCTCTCTCTCTCTCTCTCTCTCTCTCTCCTCTCTCTCTCTCTCTCTCTCACACACACACACACACATGCGTGCACACACAAGCACAAATAAATATAAAAAGTTTCAAGATTCAGCTTCTCAGGGCTGGAGAGATGGCTCAGTGGTTAAGAGCACTGACTGCTCTTCCAGAGGACCAGGGTTCAATTCCCAGCACCAACATGGCAGCTCACAACTGTCTGTAACTCCAAGATTCAACACCCTTACACAGACATACATGCAGGCAAAACACCACTGCACATTGAACTGGCTGAGTTTGTGGCTGAGTTTGTGTCAATTTGACACAAGTTAGAGTCGCCAGAGAGAAAGGACCCTCAGTTAAGGAAATGCCTCCATGAGATCCAGTTGCAAGGTATTTTCTCAATTAATGACCAGTGGAGGAGGGTCCAGCCCACTGTGGGTCATACCATCCCTGGGCTGGTAGTCCTGAGTTCTATAAGAAAGCAGGTTGACGCTGGGCAGTGGTGGCGCACGCCTTTAATCCCAGCACTTGGGAGGCAGAGGCAGGCGGATTTCTGAGTTCGAGGCTAGCCTGATCTACAGAGTGAGTTCCAGGACAGCCAGGGCTACACAGAGAAACCCTGTCTCGAAAAACAAAACAAAACAAAACAAAAAAAAACGAAACGAGAAAGAAAGAAAGAAAGAAAGAAGAAAGAAAGAAAGAAAGAAAGAAAGAAAGAAAGAAAGAAAGAAAGAAGAAAGAACAGAGCAAGCAGGTTGAGTAAGCTAGGTGAAGCAAGCCAGTAAGCAGCACTCCTCTGTGGTCTCTGCATCAGCTCCTGCCTCCAGGTTCCTGCCCAGTTTGAGTTCCTATCCTGACTTCCTTTGGTGACAAACAGTAACGCGGAGGTGTAAGCTAAATAAACCCTTTCCTCCCCAACTTGATTTTTTGGTCCTGTTGTTTTCATCGCAGCAATGGAAACCCTCACTAAGACATACATAAAAATAAAATAAAAGGCCAGCGGTGGCGCACCGCTGCAGTCGCTGCGCTCTGGAGTCCGAGGCGGCCATCTGTCTCTCCCGACTGAGTTCGAATCCAGCCTGTGCTTGCTCACAGGAAAAATAAAATAAAATTTTAAAAAAGACTCAGCTTCTTGACATTGTTGCCTTAGGGGATGGATGTGTTCACATCTCCTAGACTCAGGAGGGAGCACAGAGGAGCTCCGTTCAGAGGAACAGATAGGCCCACACCACCTGCCTCAGGATTACTGGTCTTCAGCTACACAGAGTAGCTCCCCTGCGCACGGCTGACAAAAGGTCAGGGATCCACAGCCTCCACACACCAGCACAACCTCCTCAGTGGAAGCCTCATTGGCGATGGACTTTCAGCACGCGCAGTGAGGGAGAAGAGAGTAAGGGAACCTGGATGTTTGCACCTGGCCTGGGCTACCCCTCACCTCTCTCCCTGTTGGTCTAACTTAATGGATCACTGAGTCCAGCCTTCTGAAAGCCTCTGTCCACCAAGTCCACTTGCCTTACCTGAGAAACTTAGAATTTTAAGGCCTGTAGCTTAGATAGCTTCATTCCAATTTCGCCATGGGTTGTCAGGGAAGGAGCTAGACACTGAATACAGTCCATTCTATATTCCTGAGGCATTCCTAGATGTTCAAGAGGGGAAGACGGGAAGGAATTCACTATGTTGTGTTGTGTAATGAATGGTCCATACAAATTCTAAGCAATGTAGCCTCACTTGGACGGTAGGAAACTGAAGGTCAAAAAGATAAAAGTACTAATGTGATGGGAACAGCTGAGCACTTTCTCACTGGATTTCAGGTCCACTCCATGAGATGGAGCCCATACCTGACACTGACAACATGGCCAAGTCCTAGGGGAAAACCTGATTCCGTCATTCTCCTGAAGGAACATAGCGATAGAAGGACTCCTAATGACATACTGTTACACCCATAAAGCCGAGCATTGCTCAACCCTCCTCAGAGAAACTTCTTTTTGCAGTAGATGGAAGTTAATACAGAGACCCACAACTGGATGACGTGCAGAGAGTGAGAGACTTTGAAGCAGTCGCTGTCCTAAATGGGGTGCCTTCATCAAACCCTTCTTCCCAAAGCTCAGCGATCTATTGAAAGAGGCAGCAAGATTGTAAGAGCCAGAGGTGGTGGATAACGCCAAGGAAGAAGCATCTTCCAGACACAACAGGAATCAGAGACTGGCACTGTGCACAAGACTTGCGTAGGTTAAACCAGCCTGGGAAGGGGAAGCAGACACACAGTCCCCTAACCAAGAAGCTATTTGCAATTGGTACCTGTGGGGTAAGGAAAACCAGTTATTTCTAGTGAAATGTCACTGAGTCTATCAACCACAGTCCAGGGCAGGCCTCGTATCCAGAGTAGTTGGCCACCACTCTCTTGTTGAGACAAGAGAGAAAAAGAGATAAATTTGGGGGGTCAAGGAAGGAGGGCCAAGGAAGCTGGAAGGAGTTGGGGGAGGAGGGAAACATGATCAAAATACATTGTATGGAAAATGTCAATAAGTGGTTTTTTTTTTTTAAAGATAAAGTAACTTCACTAAGGTCACATGGCCAGCCTGTACTGAAGGGCTGATGAGAAGCCAGGTCTGCCATAAACCAAACAAAGCTCGTGCTCATGGTCGTGCTATGTGCCTTTCTGGTGTCCTTCTCTAGAACCTTCCTTCACTAGAGGAATAGTTAGCATCACCTCCTTTCCCATGTGAGGTCAAGAGAGAAGCAAGCATATCTCTCCAATTCCTGTCTCCGGCATCTCCTCACACTTCACCCACGGCTCCCTCTTCTCCTGTGGTACCCTGGCATTTTGCACACCAAGCCACTTAAGTGTTCTATCACTAAGTAACATCTGCAGCCGTCTTTCTTACTTTAAAAGGAGCTCTCATTACTACATAATAATTACACATAGCAAGGGGCTTACTTAAGACATATTTGTACATGTATAGATTTCGATCATATTCACACACATGTTACTGCTCTCATTCTCGACCTCCCCTTCCCATTTAATCTCTCTTTGTTTTTCATATCTCCTTTGTGTTGAGTGTTACTTTGTTTGTTTGTTTGTTTGTTTGTTTTGGTAGTCCGGTGAACTTCGTTAGGGTTGTTTACAGAATCATGGGCAGAACCCTACTTAGGCTTGTTTACCGCTGCCCAGAACCCGCAGTAGGGCAGCTGCACAGTAAATGTCTACAGAACCGTGGGCACTCTCCCAGTGGTTACACTGAAGAAAATGCTCTCCCAACTGCCCTCACCTCTGCAAGCATAAACGTTTTCTAAGTTCCTGAGGAGAGGTGGGCATTTCTTACTTTTCACTTCAGGACAAGGTCTCACCCACAAGGACAAGTTTAAGCTGAACCTGGGCTCGCTCTGTAGCCCAGGCAGGCCTTGAACTTGTGTCCCTCCTGCTTCAACTTCAGAGAAGCTGGGATTAAGACCTGTGGCACCAGGCTCAGTCTTTCAGACTTTTCTAGTCCCCTCTCTCCTCTTCCTCATCATGTTTCCTGAAAATCCAGGCCAGAGAACTAAGCATCAAACAAGGCCGCGCTCGCTCAGGGGTTGGCTGCTTGGGTTGCTTATTATGCCGGGAAGGTGTAGTGAGAAGAAACTGCTTTCACTATGTGTCCTCAAGTGTTGATTGTTTTGCCCGTGGTGCTAGGAATTTACATGCTAACTCTTCAACAGGGAGACATTTCCTGGCTACCCTGGGCCTGCAGTGATCTCTCCTTGATAGTCTGCCCACAGAATTAGAATTTACCCAGGAAACAGTCTTATCCTGAAATGTTTTCTTGTCGCCTACAGATACATTACAGCTAATCCTGCCCCCACCCACTCACACCCGTTAACTGAGGGGTTATGTTTTCAGTGCCTCATTGAGATTTCCACCTTACCCCAAACACAGATGAACACACTGCTCCTTAACTTGTTCTTGTCATCCGCCTGCTTGGCTGGCCCGCCAGCAGATGGAAACCGCTTGGTTTCTATCTCAAAGGTGGCACCAGTTCTTGGCTGCTGGAGCTAGCTAGTGTCCCTATCTTAGGTGACTGCCACACCTTTCATGCTCCTTATCTTCCCTAATTCTCAACAACAAACCCACCTAACATTACTCCCATGCACAGCTAAGAAAGTTCAGATTCTGAAAGGGTAAGCAACTTGCACCAAGGAGCAGAAATAGGGTTAGGAGGAAGGCAGGCAGACCACCTCAGAACATCATACACATACCCATGTCTGGGCTCCTCTCTGCCAGAGCGAGACTCCTCAGGGCATAGACTGAGTTTGGTCTCTCTTATAGGCCTAGCCAGAACCCTACCTAGAGCAGTTATACAGTAAATGTTTGTTCAGTAAATTGTCGAAGGAAGTTTACTCTGATTACTGATTGGGTGAGAACCAGTATTAGAGAAACGGGAAGTATTTGCACAGAGATAAAACCTGTGTGCCCAGTGGTAAGCCCTATGCACTGAGCCAGTGAGGGGGAAAAAAGTGAGCGGTGAGCAACAGAGAGAACCTGTATGAGAAATTTTATCCTGACTGGGAGGAAGGAAGGATCATAGCTGATCCAGAGACCTTGGGTGTGGTAGAATATGGGTGCTTTGGCTACTATTGACCTCTAGGCCTGTGGCTTCTTCCCACTGGGAGCTATAAGAGAGGGAAAATGAAGAGGTGACCTCTCAGTTGACACTGAGTGTATCTGGGGGTATTGGGCAGACCAGGTGGGATGCTGGTGTGAGGGACCTCGGGGCAGAGATGTTGGGGGATGGAGCCTGGATCTAGAAGATCCTGGAGGTACACAAGGAAAGGGGTGCCACAGGAAAACGGATTAGTTAATACTTCTGAGGTCAGACTCAATACCTCTGAGGACTTTTTCCTCAGGAGGGAGCAGACTGTAAGGTGGTGAAAAAATAACAACAATGACAGCAACAACAACAGTACAACAACAAAACAAAGGATCAGAAGATGAACTAAAAAAACTTATGTGGTGATTTGAGTTTTAGGGATTCTGAGCTGGCTAAGCCAGAAGCAGGGAAAGAAACCCTGTGGGGTTGCAGAGAACAGGGTTCTGGTGGAGGCAGAACCCAGAAACTCACCCTCACTTCCACCAGTGGCTCTCGACTTTGAGCAGAGTGTCTTAGCTCCTGTCTGTTTACTGTTGGTGTGATAAACACCATGACCACTAGCAAACGTGGGGAGGAAAAGAGTTTATTTCATCTTACAGTTTATAGTCCGCCATGAAGAAAATCCAAGACAGGATCTCAAGGTGGAATCTTGAAGCAAACCACAGAGGACCACTGCTTACTGGCTTGCTCTCAGGCTCAAGGTCAGCTACCTTCCTATACCCACGGGCCAGTCTGATGGAGGCAATTCTTCAACTGAGGTTTCCTCTTTTCAATTGAGATCGGCCATCATACCATCTGATCCTCAGTTTCTTAACCATTAGGTGAAAGATTCTACCACATGCCTTACACCATTGCTGTAACTGTAAAATGCAGCTGTAGAAGTCATGAATAAGACCCTATCAGCTACCAAAATTGAGCATACTCAAGTCCACTATCTAAAATGGTCAGTATTTACACAGAATATACATGCACTCTCCTGTACAATTTAGGAAATCTCTAGATTAGTTATACTACCTGATATAATGTAAAGGTTTCATAAATACTGTACAGTTTTGCTATGTTATACTGTACTGTTTAGAGAATAACAAGTGAAAAGTTCTGTTTATGTTTAGAAGAGACAGTCCCAGAGCTCACAGGTAGCACAGGGTCAGGTGGCACCTCTGATATGTTAGAATCTCCTGGAAGATTGTTCCATAGCTAAAAGCGCTTGTTACTCACACAGAAGACCACAATTTAGCTCCGAGCACTCACATGGTAGATCATAACCATCCATAACTCCAGTTCCAGGGTGTCTAATACCATCTTCTAACTTCTGTGGGCACTATGTGTGTGCATATCTATCTATCTATCTATCTATCTATCTATCTATCTATCTACATATCTATCTATCTATCTATCTATCTATCTATCTATCTATCTATCTAGGCAAGACACTCATATACATAATAAAATAACCTAAAAATATAGAGACAGATATATACATATAGATATCCCAGGGACACTATTTAAATAACAGACTTCTGGGCACTATCCCATATCCCAGAGAACCTGATTGTTGGTAGCAGTGATAGTGGGAGCTGACAAAGAAAGGACAGAAATTAATAGTTTTTAGCTAACTCTGTAAGCAAATAGATTCTGTTATGCATTTCTGAGAGAGAGAGAGAGAGAGAGAGAGAGAGAGAGAGACAGAGACAGAGACAGAGACAGAGGCAAGGAGACAGAGACAGAGACTGCATGAGTGAGAAAGACAGAGAGACAGAGAGAGATAGACATACACATATACACACACACAGAGAGAGAGACAGACAGAGGCAGAGAGACAGAGACAGAAAGACAGAGACAGAGAAAGACCGCATGAGTGCAGGCATGGACATTTCACAGTGCCTGTCAGGAGGTCAGAAGACAATTTTGGAGGGTCAGTTCTTCCCTGTCACTGGTGGAATTCAGGGGTTGGGTTCAGGTCTCTGGCCTCTACCTGCTAACCCATCTTGCTGGTCCTCCTTAGGTAGTCTGATGCAGTAGTTCTAGACAGGAGGAGGGAGCAAAACATGGCAGGACAGGAGTATACTGCAGTGTACTGATAGAGTGTACTAGTAGAGGCCTAGTGGAGATGGTTGAGTGCTGTGACAGGAGTTAACATCTCTGTGCCTGGACTTTAAGGACAGGTAGAAGTCTGTCCATCCCTCCACAGTTCTCTGTGTGGCGAGTGTGTGGGGTTCATCGTATCCCCTGAAAGACATGAAGAGGTCCTGGTTTTGAGAGTCTGCGAGGGTGACCTGACTGGAAATAGGTGATCATTGCAGAACCTTGATACCGCTCTGGATTAGTTGGTGGGTCCTAAAAGCAGGGACACATTCCTTTCATACACAAAAAACAGGTACGAGGAGGAGAGAGAACTGCGTGAGGACAGAAACGGGGCGTAGGATGATGAGGCTGTGAGTCACGAACCGCCGGGTGCCCTTAGGAGATGGAAGAATCTGAAGGCCTCACTGGTCCTCAGAGGCACAGCACCCCTGCCAACTCCCAGAGAATATATTCTGATGTTTTAAGGCACGCACTTTGCAGTTATTTGCTGTGGCTGTTCTAGGAAACTGGTACAGAGGCTTGCATCCGAGGCACACGAGTTTCCCGGTAGTCCCTGAGATTAGACCCTGAGCAGTGGGAAGTCACTGCCGGCAGGCAGGCAGACGGGTCTCCAGGCCCCAAAGGAGGAAGAAGGCAAAACAACAGCTGTCAGTGATGGAGGGTGCTGCTGCCTGTGGCGACCTGTTGTTACTGCTCTCATTCATTTTGGGATTGTTTCTTTTCTTTTTCCTTTTTCTTTTTCTTTTTCTTTCTTTCTTTCTTTCTTTTTTTTTTTTTTTTTTTTTTACACTGTAGCCCAGGTTGACCTTGAGTTCTCTATGTAGCGCAGGCTGACCTTCAACTCCTGCCTCAGCCTCCTGAATGCTAGGACTAAAGACGTAAGCCAGCACTCCTGGTATAGATTTGTTAGAAGTCAAAGAGGAGTTCAGCCCTACCCCTGGCTTCACGAGTTACACAGAAGGAAGTCAACAGCACCTACACATAGCTATCAGTCTGAAGCCTCTGGCTGCGTGGGAGAGCCACGGCCAGTCCACCACTGAGCCTTGTTTGGGATGATACTGTAGTGTTACTTCAGTTTCACTCCCAAAGAGGTCACCCCAGTGTCCATTCTGGGTGACTTTCTTTTTTGTCCCTGACCAATACGTGGGTAGAAGCATTTGACCTCTGGCCTAGAGACTGGAATGATTCCTTCCCTCTAGTTAGTGGCTTCTGCTTTAGGGATGAGAACTGTACCAGCTTCCAGCTTCGAAAGCCATCATTCAAAATGCAGAAGTTGGCCATCTGTAGAAAACAGGCTGTGCTTCATGAAGCCTCCTAAAGTATGTCTACACAAAGGTTATTAATACCTCCTTTGTCAGAGTGTCACACTGGCTTTCTGCAAGCTAGAAGGAAAAGCCTTCCCTTGGGGCCTCGGAGAGCTCTTCCTCCAGCCCTGAAGCCCTGCTTCCCACCCCTCCCTCTTCACCAGCACATAAGCTAGGGGCCAGTGGCCTACAGGAGTGGAGAAACTTACTAAGAACCTTGTCCTGAGGCTGGTATTACAGACACTCTCCTTACCAGAAGACAGATGTAGCACTGCATTCTAGGTGAAAGGGCAGCGGGGGGGTTCAGGAGGAGAAACAGGGCGTAAACCCAACAGGGAACTATTTATTGATAAAGGCATGGAGATTTTAGGGACTGAAACAGAAATGGCAAGGTTTAGCTAGCTGGATTTGTTTTCAATCCTGGATACAAACTGGACCATGGCAATTTTGATTTTTGTAGTTCTAATGTTCAGGTTGTACACCCATACCAACAGCATCCAAAAGTCTGGGGTTGGGGGCTAGGCATCAGCCTCTATCTGTCTGTTTGTCTGTCTATCATCTATCCCTCTATCTACCTACCCGCCTTACTATACTGGAGTCTGAATGTAGGGTCTGTGGTATGTACTGTGCAAGCACTCTATCACTGAGACGTCTCCACATCTCTTTTCACTTTTTATTTCCAGAAAATGTCTCACTAAGGCCACACTTAACTCTGTAACCCAGCAAGTCTTCAATATATATATTTTATTGAAACAGGGTCTAGTTATATAATCCTGGCTAGCTTCAAATTTACAGAAGTCCTCCCACAATCCCCTAAATCCTGGGATTACAGATGTGTATCCCGCTGCCTGGCAGACCCCTGTGCTTCTTTGATCTTCCTGTTTCAGACTCTGTGAGTAGCTGCAATTATAGGCCTAAGGAACAGGCTGGCCTTTTTGTTTTAATTAATTATTAAGTACAATTATTATTATGATGTGGTGGTGGTGGTGTGTGTAACAACAACAGTAATTAATTTTCTCCTTCTACTCTGTGGGTTGAGTCCTAGGGATCAAACTCAGGTTGTCAGCCTTGGTATTAAGCTCCTTTACCCACTGAGCCATCTCACTGGCTCTGGCTTGGGTTTTTGAGACAAGGTCTTGGTTTGTAGCTCAGGCTAGCTTCAAACTGGCAATCCTCCTGTTTCTGCATCTCATGTGCTGGGGTTAAAGGAGTACACCACCACACTCCGCTCCAGTTTACTGTTTGTTTTAAAAAAGGTTTTCAGAGGATTCCAATGTACAACAAAGTTAGGGTATGATGAAAATGTGGTATTCCAGGTGCCATGCCCATGTATTCTGTTTTTGTTCTTCTGAGGTAGCTCTTAGGCATTGGGAGTGTTTAAAAGCTGCCTGGCTGGTTTTTGGTATGCAGAGGCCAGTCTCAATAGATACTGAAAAGACAACAGTGAAGCCAACATCCCCGAGGGTCCTGAAGTTGTGGTTCTTTTCAACTTGTACAGTTCATGTCCCTTATGGGACTGAGCCTTCATGGAAGAAAAATGAGTTTTAGTAGGCTTCAAGACAAGTTGAGGCCAGGTGAGGAAGCACATCCCTGTAATCCCAGCACTCAAGAGGCTACAGCAGGAGGACTGACATAAATTCAAGTCCATTCATAGCTACACAGAAAGACTGTCTCTAAAAACTAAAAAGCTTGGCTAGCAGGATGGCCCATCCAGTAAAAGTACCTATCACCAAGCCAAATGACCTGAGCTCTATCTTCATTGGTGGAGCGAGAGAACTGGCTCCTGAAAGTCATCCTCTGACCGCTGCACACACACCATAGCATGTGCACAGCCAAGCATGTGTGCGTGCACACACACAAATGTAACTTTTAAGTTAAGTAACAAACACCCATAGTCAGACACCAGGTGTTGACTACGCAATGGCTTGGTAAGGAAAATCCGTTGGAGGAAATCACAGCTGGCTCTGAGAAGAGCCAGGAATGGCGGCCTCTTATCAGTGTGGTGTTCCACTCCAGGTCACTGAGCTTTATGCTCCCAGGGCTTCTAATTGTCATCTTGGGTCATCTGAGGACCTATATATATGCACGCTTCAGGCATGGCTGTGTCCAGGTGGCGAGAGTAGCTGATGTTGAGAGGAGATACCCTTTGACTCTGTCTTAATCCTCGTTAGGAGGCCTTAGGGAACTCTGGGGCTAATTCCCAAAGCACTAAGCAATTTTCCTGTTTCTTTCTGGGTATTTTTATTACTCTTCCTTTATAGCACAGTAGTAAAGGGGGGGACCCTGCAGTTCTCATCTCCAATCACACACCCTACTTGTCCCTACAAATCCTCCTTTACAACTCTCTGTCCTTTCTGATCCCTTGGCTATACTATTCATGCTGGCCCAGTGAACTTTTTACCTCATCTCTGTCATAGGATTTTGCTTCCCTGGTTTCCAGGAATCCAAATCTCTATCAGATTCTAGGAACCGTGTCCATAAGCAAACAGAGCTTACGTGTCCGAAGGAGGTAGGGGAGGGCCCTTCTAGACTCATCCTTTCACCTCACAGGATTGTTTTTTCTGAAACTTGTGTTTTTAAGGCACATCTTGAATCTTTTGCTTAAGTCATCTTTAAAATTCTTCTAAGTAAAGAAACTGACATGCAGCCAGGCAGTGGTGGCGCACAACTTTAGTCCAAGCTCTGGGAGCAGAGGCAGACTGATCTCTGAGTTCAAGGCCAGCCTGGTCTACAGAGTGAGATCCAGGACAGCCAAGGCTACAAAGAGAAACCCTGTCTTGGAAACAAACAAGCAAAAACAAACACCCCCCCCCAAAAAAAAAAGCCAAAATAAGCTGACATGCAGTAATTACACTCATGAAGACTAGTATGTCATTTCCACGCACACATGCGACAGATTGTGACTAGATAAGGGCTGTCACCAGAGCCACATGGTTTTTTTTTTTTTTTTTGGTTTTTTTCGAGACAGGGTTTCTCTGTGTAGCCCTGGCTGTCCTGGAACTCACTCTGTAGACCAGGCTGGCCTCGAACTCAGAAATCCGCCTGCCTCTGTCTCCCAAGTGCTGGGATTAAAGGCGTGCGCCACCACCGCCCGGCCAGCCACATGGTTTTTGTTTTTGTAGTTAAATCTAGATATTTCATAACCTCAGATCACAGATCTCACTAGAACTTCCATCTTGGTGGGGCAGTGGTGGCACACAAGTTTAATCCCAGAGCTGGGGAGGCAGAGGCAGGCAGATAACTGAGAGATAACTGAGTTCGAGGCCAGCCTGGTCTGTTCCAGGACAGCCAGGGCTACACAGAGAAACCCTGTTTTGAACACCCCCTCCCCCAAGACTTTGATCTTAGCAATGAGAATTTAAAGGCTTTGGACACATAGCAGGGACCTGATCTTAGTATTCTACATCTAACACTAAGGAAGGGCATTGGTCATCTTGGCTAGCTAGCTGGTGAGGAAAACGCATGGTTCCTGTCTTAGATGTAGCACCATAGAACCAGGGATGTAGTTCTTCAGTAGACAGCTTACTTTGCAAATGTGAGGAACTGGCTTTAATCTCTAGCACCACGAAAAATAAATTTATAACCATGGACATCTAAAGAATAATATATATCTTGGTTTTTCAAACAAACTGAATTGAAGGTGATATTCTTTTTTTTTTTGGGAGGGGGGGGGCGGTGAGACAGGGTTTCTCTGTATAGCCTGGGCTGTCTTGGAACTCATTCTGTAGACCAGGCCGGCCTCGAACTCAGAAATCCACCTGCCTCTGCCTCCCAAGTGCTGGGATTAAAGGCGTGAGCCACCACTGCCCGGCAAGGGTAATGTTCTAAGTTTCAATATAACTATTAACATCATTGTGAATGTTCTGGAAGACTTCAAGCTTCATGTGAACCATGTTGTATTATGAATGTTAGTTTGGGTAGAGACTACTTACGAATATAAAACTTCCCAATGGAGTGGAAACTAAACTAATTTTATCAAGTGTAGTGACAATCCAATCTGACAGCTGGTCATCTCTATTTTCAGCTCTGCACTGACTCATTGTAAGGTTTCAGACAAGTCACTTAACAGCTTTGGACCCCAGCTTCTCTATATGAAAAACGGTAATTAAAACACTGCTGAAGAGAGGAACTAGCATTTATTGAGCAACTGCTTTCTGCCCATCATGTGCTGGGCACTCTGTTTTATGCTGTAGCGTTGTGTTCAATCATAAGTTAAATATTTGTTGAACACTTACCATATACAGAAGAGGATGCCTGGCCTCGGAAATATGTCTTAGCTTTTCCAGTGAAGTGGGGGTAGATACACATGAAGAGAAGTAGACAAGGTAGACAGCTGCTGTGCAGGTAATGAAACAAGAGAGTGTGCTCGGAAGTAGGCTGAGGATAGGGTTATATGCAGGGGGTGAGCTGTTGGGCCTCTGTGTGTGTGTGTGTGTGTGTGTGTGTGTGTGTGTGTGTGTGATATAGAAACTGGGACCTAAGTAATGAGAGGCAAATTGCAGAGTCCAGAGTCTACAAGACAAGACCCAAAGAAGAAAGCTCCAGGGAGACCTGCATATTGGAGTACAAGCTGTTTGCAAGACTGGGTGGCCAAGAGGGATGTAGAGGAAGTCATCACAGGGAAGGACAGAATTAGAGGTTGCAGCAGCCGCCACGTGAGCTGTGGTAAGCTGCTTACATTTTATTCTAATTGACCTAATTTACATTTTAAAAAAATCTAATCAGGGGATTAGAGACAGCTCAGCAGTTAAGAGCACTGGCTACTCTTCCAGAAGACTCTGGTTTGAATCCCAGACCCCACAGATCAGCTTACAAAGGTCTGGAAGTTCAGTTCCAGGGCATCTGACGCCCTCTTCTGGCCTCCATGGGCACCAAGCACACACGTGGTGTGCAGGCATACATGCAGGCAAGCGACATCACAACAGCAATAGCAACGACCACTTTGAAAAATCACTTCAGAATAAAAATGATGACAAGTTGGCAGGAATGTAACTCAGGAACAGTAAGAAGGTTGTCTTGGTGAGAAGAGCAGAATGCTTCTCATAAAGAGCAGATAGCAAAGGTTTCAGGTTTCGTGGGTCACCAGTGTTCCGACACACATTCTGTTCTTCCCCCTTTTTAAAACAGACCTCTGAAAAATGTGAAAAGAAAAAACCAACCCCACATTCTTAGCTCTTAGGCAATACAGAACCAGAAGGCTCCAGGCCTGATTTGATCTGTCTGTCTGAGCAGTAGTCTGTAGCCTCTGGCTTAGAGAGGAGAAACTGATTATTATCTATTTAGGACACAAAACTGATAGGATTTGCTGATGAACTGACTGTGTATGGAAAGAATGGAAGAGAGAGGAAGCAGGGATAGTTTCAGGCACTGGGTAGAAGGTGATGCTATTTCCCAGGCGAGATGAGGAGGAAGCAAATTTGAGAGGCAAAGGAGAGGGGAAATCAGGAGTTACTCATCTAAGGGGAGTTCTTGAGCCAGGCACTGGATCTAGACTGCAGCTTAGGGCAGAGGTCAGAGCTAAAGCCCCATGTCTGGAAGTTATCAGTCTGTGGATGAATTTAAAGTCATGGGGTTGGGTGACATCACCCAGAAAACAGCACAAACGTTCCAGGCCCAGATCCGCAGGGCTCCAGCACTTAGAGGACCCACTGATGGGATCCTTGGAATCCGTCTCTGTGTCAGAGAATATGACACATGGCAAATACTGCCAAACTGCTTTCCAAGGGGGTCTTTTGTATTTCCACAGAAATTAGCTTGTGTTGGCTCTGTAAATATACATTATGTGGAGGACTTTACACGTGAATGGGGAAGGCTGTGGGAGCCAAGGATCCTTGTAGGTTGGTGTCCGGAAAACTCAAGTTAACTGGAAGGTTAGCTAGTTAAAGTAGGTGACCCGAGAGGCCCAAAGTGCTTTCCAAATACAGAAGCACCCAACAAATTTGTTACAAATGCCCCTTTTCTCCCTCCCACTATATAATCCTGTCTGGCCTGGAACTTAGTCATGTAGACCAGGCTAGCCTCAAAAATCACAGAGATCCACTTGTTTCTGCCTCCCAAGTGCTGGGAGTAAAGGCATTTGCCACTGTGCCCAGTCCCAAAATGACAAATTTTAATAAGGGCTTCTGATTCACTGTCTGAGTGAGGTGTGTTTTAAGCATGCTCCTTCTTGTATGAAAGAAAAGTTTACAAATATGTGGCTTAAGGATACACTAGATGTTTCTTAACCCCCAAAGGCTTCTGTGGCTCAGGAATTTTAGGTGTATCCGGCTGGGCAAGTTTCAGATGATAGACGTGAGGGCCCAGGACTGCTGGTCAGGAAGAAGCATTTACTCTGGCTATGGCTCACTTTCTATTCCATCACCAGTTCCAATGAGGCCTTTCTCTCATGCATGTAAGAGGGTACCTTCTTCAATGCAGCTTCCGAGCTTAAAATTTTGGTTCCCACTGGGGGGTTGTGGGAGGCAGAGGCAGGCAGATCTCTGAGTTTGAGGGCAGCCTGGTCTACAGAGTGAGTTCCAGGTTAGTCAAGACTACACAGAGAAACCCTGTCTGGAAAATAAAACAACAAAACAGAAAACATTCGGTTCCCTAGAGCTGTTTCCTGCTCTCCAGAAGAGATTTTGTTATTCTTGCTATTCTGTGTCCTTGTATAGACATATTTTCCAATAAGGGAAAAATAGCTAGGTGTGGTTGAACATGACTGCAATTCTGGCACTCAGGAGGCCATCTGGGCTCACCATCTGGGTTAAATATGGAGACCCTGTCCCAAAGAAACAAAAGCAAAAAAAAAATTGTGCATAATGTTGGTGGAACTGAAGTCAGGGTTACAGTTTAGACACATCATGTATTCAATAAATTGGTGTGAATATGGCTGGAGAACAAATGGAGGAGCGCGCTGTTGGGCAAAGACCAGTCTTGCCCTTTTAGAGCCAGCACTTGCTGTGCCTGCGCGGCAGCATTACTTTGGGTTAAGAAGAGAAAGCAATGAACAAACTAGCAAGAATCCTTGTCCTTACAAAACAGAAGCGGTGCTAGGGAGGCAGAGAAGTAAGTGCAGGAAATAAGAAGACTGGGAGCAGAGAGGGGAAATAAATGAGAGAAGGCAGGGCCAAGGGGACGGCATGAAAACGCAGGACCAGACAGGCTCAAGAGCTCTGGGTGGAACTCAGGCTTTCAGCCCCAGTTTCTCCATTTGCAAAATATTATAGTGTTCTCCAGAAGATGGCTCTGATCTTTGTCACTGTTTCTTTTCCTGACACAGGGTCTTCACACAGATAGGACAATCTGGCTGTCCTGAAATTCAATGTGCAGACCAAGCGGCCCTTGAACTCACAGAGATCTGCCTGCCTCTGCCTCCTAGTGCTGAGACTAAAGATAACTACCTCCACAGCTGGCCCTTTGTCACTTTTAAGCTATGGGATTGAGCTGTTGTTGCTTTGCATCTATCTATCTATCTATCTATCTATCTATCTATCTATCTATCTATCTATCTACTACCTCTACCTACCTACCTACCTATCATCTATGTGGAAGGGTAGAAGCCAAAGAATAACTTCTGGTTTTCTCCTCTGCCATGTGGGTCCAAGGAATCTTACTCAGGTTTTCAAACTTAACAACAAGTACCACCTTACCCTTGGCTCTCTCACTGGCCCCTGGGATTCTGAATATTGACAGATTCTAAATTTACGCTACTCTGAACTATTTCTCAACTAGGCCCTTTTGGGATTTTATGCCCTGGGCATTGTTCACTTACAGAATGCTGCTAAGTCAGTTTGACCAGAAATTCTCCTTATTCCAAATATTTCTTCTTAGCTTTCTACCTTGTGACTAAGCCTTCTTCCCCCATAAAGTTCTACTTTTCCTTGTATTGGGAGTTGAAATTAAGTTCTCTCCCCTACTACACAATTTCATTATATCACTGTGATATACTTCAGTCTCCATAGTTCCCTTAAATAAAGCGTTGCAGTTCTCCAAGCAAAGCAACACCAATGCTTTTTAAAATACCACCCAAGTTTCTTAGTATCTCATACCCTCAGTTTCCTTATCTGGGAAATGAAAATGTCTAAATTATCCTACAGGGCTTTTGAAACTATCAGATGAGACCATTGAGATATGTGAAATAGGCCATGTCTGGTGGTGGATATCTGCACTTAGCAGGCAGAGATAGGAGGGTCACTTAGAGTCCCAGGCCAGCCTGGGTAGAAAGAGCCTTTCTCAAAAGGAAAAAAAAAAAAAAAAAAAAAAAGAGAGAAGATATTTAAAAATGTGGTCTATTGTATAAAAGGTAAGATGAAAAGGTAAAGAAAACACATGCACAGGTAATTTACAGGTTGCGAATCTCTCGCAAATGGTCAGAAGATCCCTAAAACTTGAGTGAACAATGAATTAGAATAATCACGTCAATTCTCTTGCATTCAGGATAATTTGCTATGCAAATTATCAAGATATGCTCAGTAGACTATCAATCTTGGTTTAGATGAGGGATAAAACAATCAAACGGAAGTTCCTAGACGCCTCATAAAATATTACATAGTATTTGCTAGATTTTAAAATGTTTAACAACTCTATTATGTTTGTGCTTGCTTTGTTTTCAGACTTCTGTTCCAAGAAAAGAACCAGGTAGAAAGAAAGGAGTTACAAAAAAACGAAAATGAAACAAAAGAACAACCATCTAAATTACTAAGGGCAGAAAAGTCATCTTCTGATATTTTTGCTATTGTTCAAGAGACATTAATTAAAGTGGACTACAGTTACACACATAGGATATTATTCTTTGGTGTTGTTGTATCTGCTTTTTGAGACATGTACAAAATGTCTCAAAACTCACTATATAATCCAAGCTAGCTTCAATCTCCTCGCTCAGCCTCTCAAACCCTGGGATTACAAGCATGTTATATTGAGCATGGTTCTTGGTATATTTTTCAGCTCCATAACACTTGTTATGGTTGTAACATAAAGATGCTAAACTTTTGTTTTGATTCTGAGACACGGTCTCACTATGTCGCTCTGGCTGTCCTGGAACCCAATATGCATACTAGGGTGGCCTCCATTCAAGGTGATACAATGTGTCACTGCTTCCTGAGTGCTAGGACTAAAGGTGTGTGCCACTATGCCGCACTAAATATTTTTTGAATTGATAAATACTATATAGTAATTATTTTGTTAAGGAATATTTAGTTTGATTACTTTATTCCTGATTAAACATAAGATTACTAAGTCTATTTATTTATTTATTTTATAGATATGAATTTTGCCTGTGTGTTTGTTTGCTTTTTGGATTTTCAAGACAGGGTTTCTCTGTGCAGCTCTGGTGGGATTAAAGGTGTATATCTCCACTGCTTGGTGCTAAGTCTATTGAGCACATAGGACGTACCTCAATAAAAAACATTAGACATACTGAGTGTAGTGTCTCTAGCACACAGTAGGTAATCAAGACTTACTAACAACTATTCCTATATAAATCAGCTTACTACAGAACAGGGCAGTGGTGTATAACTTTAAACCCAGCACTTAGAAGGCAGAGGCAGGTGAGTTCGAGGCCAGTCTGGCCTATAGAAAGAGTTCTAGGAGAGCTAGGGCTACACAAAGAAACCCTGTCTCAAAAAAGCCAAACCAAACCAACAACAAAAACAAAAACAAACAAACAAACAAACAAAAAATTATTGGAGCGGGCTGGAGAGATGGCTCAGCGGTTAAGAGCATCAACTGCTCTTCCAGAGGACCAGAGTTCAATTCCCAGCAACCACATGGTGGCTCACAACCATCTGTAATGGAATCCAACGCCCTCTTCTGGTGTGTCCGAAGACAGCAACAGAGTACTCACATTTAAAAAAAAAAAGCTATTGGAGGTACAGAACATGATTTGGAAATATGCCGTTTCTTCCCTTTGATAACGCTCATCTTTTGGTCCAGTTAGAGATGAGCATAAAATTTAAATGTTAGTTTGAGTGCAGTTTATCTTAGAAGACTATTGATGTTTCTTAAATAAATAGATGCATCGTGAACACCAAACTTGCACCAGGCCCAACTCTCGGTTCCGAGGCATTAACTGGATACCTGCCATTCACATTCACCTGTTGACCTCTACCCATTCTTCTCTGAGTTCGTGGCCCACACTTACCAAAAGCCAAATTAAAATTTTCTTTTAATTTGTTTTTCCTCTTTGTTTTGTTTGGGTTTTGTGTTTGTTTGTTTGTTTGTTTTTGAGACAGAGTTTCTCTGTGTATCCCCGGCTGTTCTGGAACTCACCCTGTAGACCAGGCTGGCCTCGAACTCAGAAATCCACCTGCCTCTGCCTCCCAAGTGCTGGGATTAAAGGCGTGCGCCACCACTGTCTGGCTGTGTTTTCCCTCTTCAGTACTTCACTGTCCCAACATCTATCAGAGTAAGCGTTAGGACACCAAAATTCATTTTGTGCCTTAGCCCGGAGTCTACGAAGCTGGTGGGCGGGTCCAGAGAAAGGCCTTGTGGCTGTTTCTGATTGGGGCCTGGTTGCTATGGTGTCACCGATTTTAAAAACTCGTATGAGCCACTTCCGGAGGCTTAAAAACAACTACTTCCGGGGCTGCCCATACTTACTATGGTTCACTCAGAAGACTTTCACCACAATAAAAAATGAAACTTGTACGAAAAACTCCTGGGAACTTCTCTAGAGGCCCTTAAACCCGTGGTTATGACATACTACCAAGTCTTTTCTTCCTTTTAAAAATTATTTGCTTTACATTCCATTTCTGTTTAGCCAATCTCCAAAATGGCGCCGACGGCCTCGCCAGGTCAGAGGCGAGTCACGTGGTCCCTCCCGGTTCCGGCGCGCTAGAGGCCCCGGGTGGTGAACGCGGCTCCGGCACCATGTCTGGTTTGTCTGGCCCACTATCCAGGCCTGGCCCACTCCTGTCCGCCTTGCTCTTTCTGTCCTTCTCGGCCCCAGCTCGGTTCTCGGCATCTCCTTCCATCTGCCCGTGAACTCTCGCAAGTGTCTCCGCGAGGAGATCCACAAGGACCTGCTGGTGACGGGCGCCTACGAGATCACGGACCAGTCGGGGGTGCAGGCGGCCTGCGCACCCACCTCAAGGTGCGGCCCTGGGCGGCGGGCGGCGGGGGCAAGAGGGCAGGCGTATCCGAGGAGGCCGAGGTCGGGGAAGGCCGGCAGGCGGAGGCTGAGGCTTGGCCTGGCCTCCCCCAACCCCATCCCTGAGCGCTAAGTACGCGCGGTGGGGACCGCCCCTTCACCCGCGCGCTGGGGTTCGCGGGGCGGGGCTGCGCGCCAAAGTCGGGGCCCTTGGAAGGGCAGACCTAGAGTCAGAGACCTGGGGCTGTTTCGACTTCGGGTTGTCATCAGGGTCCTGTGTCTGTGAAGTCTTGGGAACGTGATTTTCCTGAGATCTGTTTAGAGGATCAGTAGGGAATTGACATCATAAGACACCTCGACACCTACAGAATAAAGCAGACAATAACGTTGTCCGTGACTAATAAAATTTGTTATTTATTAAGCGTCTGAAGTGTCACTTCCTGTGCCACTTACGGTTGTGCTCAAACTACCCTGTGGAACATATGGTTATGATTGGCCTCCTTATATAAACACAGAAACTGAGGCTCAGGTAGAAGGAAGAGTCGTTGGAGATGGAATTGGCCAGCTAAGTGTATTGATGGAAAATTGCTAAACCTTGCTTTTGCTTCTTATTTGTGATTCCTGGGATTTGTTATTGATCACTAGATGGTCATAGTCTCTAGTCTCTTCTCTTAGCTACACCAGGGTCATCTAGATCCATGTATGCGACAGCTACTTTACTTAATGCCGTTTGGTCCCAGTTTTCAGTGCAGTTTTGCTTGACTGAGTTGTTAATAGTCGAGTTGTTTGCGTTCATTCACAATAAGCACTAGTAATTTTTTTGTTTCTTTTTAACAGGAGGAAAACGTCACATTCTTAAGCCAGATAGAAACAGTTTACTTAAGGAGTTTTTTAAAAATTTATCTACTTTGTTTTTGGCTGCATGTATGTACATGGATGCCTAGGTATCCATGTGGGTGCCTAGGGTCGGTGGAGGCCAGAAGAGGGCATCAGATGTCCTAGAACTGATGTTTAAGATGGTTATGAGCCACTATATGCGTGCTGGGAGCCCAACTTGGGTCTTCTGAAAGTGCAACAAGTGATGTAAACCTCTGAGGGCTCTCCATCCAGAAACAGTTTTATTTTAACAAGCTCCCGTTAGATTGTTTCCATTTAAAGTATAAATGTGGCCACAGTAGTAATAATGTAACAGACTATTTGGGAGCATTGTTTTGTGTGCCATCTTTTTGTTATCCCTTTAAATATTAAACTTTCAACCAAGAAAGTGTAGGTGATACATTTTAAAGACACAGATACAGTGTTTGGGGTTTGGTAATGCTGGCTCCAGAGTAGAAGAGAAGGGTGCCTAGAATCAAAGAATCTGAGCAGCCAAAGATACCTTGCTCTTTGACAGCGTTGCTGTCTCTCCTTGAGTCTTGTGATTGAAAACCCTTCCAGGGCTCACTGTCGCCTGTTTACTTTTGCCAACTTACACTGTAGAATGGCCTCATGAGATCTGTCTTGAAACTTCCTATGTTTGGTAGTTTCCAATTTGTGTTCTAAATAGGGCCTTCCTGAACAGTACTCACTGTAACTGTCTCTGCTTATCCTTTGTCTCCCTTATTAGGCTATTAGTAGTTTCCTAAGGGTGGGGATTGTTTTCCTGTTCATAGTTTCTATAATGTTAAGTACATTGCCTTGCTTCTAGTAAGCATTCAGTCAAAATAGGAACCATGGTCCAGCCTTAGAGTAGTGAATATCTGGGGTGGGTCAGAGGCTGCTGAAGGGACATCACCAGCAGGAGTTTGTGCTTCGACTCACTAGTATTTCACCAACACTCCATTACTCTCCCTTTGTCTGCTGTGTCTCACTCCTAAGCAGACTACTAATTGGACTACTGGAATCTTAAACCCAAGTGCCAAGTAGATAACGCCTAGGAATGAGTTGAGCCAGATACTAAAAAAGAAAACAGGGAAGCAGCCATGATAAGTGTGGTAGAGATTGTGAACTTGGAGTGAGCAACACTCCCTCCCTTCGGTTTTAGGCCTCACTGAAAGCTTGGGTTAGCCTGGAATTCTCTGTCCTCCGACCTCAGCCTTGCAAGTGCAGGGATTACAGCTGTGTGCCAGTATACTCACTCTTGATGAATCTCGCCTTGCAAACACGTGGGCCCTTTTGTTCCATCTGGTTTTTCAAGTGAAATAAAAAGTACAAATTTTGATGTCAAAGTCCTGAGTTTTCTCACCAATCCAAGTTGCCTTGGGCGGTGTCTTATTTTCATTGTTATGGAGAATATATCTATTTGCATGTGTTACCCAGAATTTATAATTATTCAGGATCCACACTTGTTTAATCTTCACCCTTTCCCTTTATTATTTTCTACTAAATTGTCTCATTCCCAGGAAATCCCCAGTATTAGTATTTCAGTCCAGCCGACATCAGCTTGAATCTCTTAAAAAATAGGAACATGACTACTATGTTTTATGGCCATATAACACCCTTTCAGAAATAACAGTGAGCTAGGTGCAGTTCCTGAGGACACTGAGGGAGGGTTAGCTGAGTCCAGGCTGAGCAACATAGTGAAAACCAGGTGAGGTGAGATCACTGAGGTGGGTGAGTGTAAGCTGTCTGCCTTTAACACATTCAGACCCTTCACTCAGAACAAAACACATGAAATCCCCTAATGATTCCCTAATGTCATGTGATACCCATACATACTAAGATTTCACCACCCATGAACTGGTGGAATGTTTCTGTAGGTAAAGACTCTTGTTATTGAGCCTGAGTTCAACTCCTGGAACCCACGTGGTGGGGAGAGAGAATCAGCTTTCAGAAGTTGTCCTGTAAGCTTTCACATGGACACGTGTGTATAATGTGCACACACATAATAAATTAGAACAAAAAATTTCTTAATTTCCCACTTGTTTGAAAAGACTCACTTAAAATGAATGTGTTGGACCAGAGAGGCAGCTTAGCATTAAGAACAAGTACTACTCTTATAGGGACCTCAGTCCCCATCACCTATGTCTGGTGGCTCACACCTCCCTCCCCATATGTCTTACAAAAGGAGTAAGGAATAAATATGTAATCAGATTCAATTTTATCTTTTTGCTGTGAATACTTGATAGCTGGTGCTGTATGGGGCCTGGGATGTGGCTTATTGATAGAGAAAGAGCACTTCCCTCAGGTTCCAGACACTAGGTTTGACCCACAGTACTGAAAAAGAAGTCTGAAGTCTGCTTACCTCATGGATAGTGCTTGCACTTCATGTGTGATCAAGAAACATGACGGAGCCGGGCAGTGGTGGCACACGCCTTTAACCCCAGCACTTGGGAGGCAGAGGCAGGCGGATTTCTGAGTTCGAGGACAGCCTGATCTACAGAGTGAGCTCCAGGACAGCCAGAGATACACAGAGAAACCCTTTCTCAAAATAAAAGGAAACATGACGGTATTTTCCATGTCCCTCTGATCTGCTAAAGATTCATAAGTTCAAATGTATTTTAGGGTCCACATTACCATAAGTTTAAAGGCTAGAAAGACGGCACTAAATTTAATAGTTAGTAGTTTACTATGTAGAAATGATTTCTTTTGGTTTGGTTTGGCTTTGACTGTTTCCAGACTGGGTTTCTCTGGGTAGCTTTGGCTGTCCTGGAACTCACTTTATAGACCAGGCTGGCCTTAGAGATCTGCCTGCTACTGTCTCCCAAGTGCTGGGATTGAAAGCATGTGCCATGACTACCCAGTGGACTTTTTTTCAACATTTACTTCTTACGTAATATATGTATTTTATATTTACTTACAAGCCCCTCAGCAGCTTGCAACTGTAGTATCTATTAACTCAGTACTACTTCCTGGCTTAGGTTCTGCCTCAAGGGCTCCTACAGTATCCTTTCAGCTTTAAAAATCTACTCCCCAAGCACATAGCTCCTGCTTACATGTCAAGCTACAGTACAAGTCTGTGATCAGCTTATGGCTTATAAGTTGGCCCATTCTTGGCTTTGGGGCACCTCCTGTGTGCTTTTACTATGTACTGCTTGACAGGCTTGAAGGCGTTCTTGGTGTGTAGTGTGGTACTTTCTTATTGATCTCCATAATGTCTTAAACAGGTAGTTTTCTTTGTGTGTGTGTGTGTGTGTGTGTGTGTGTGTGTGTGTGTGTGTGTGTTGGGTTTTTTTTGTTGTTGTTGTTGTTTTGTTTTTTAAGCAAAATCCTTTGCTGAATCTGGATCTCCCCAAGACTGGCTAGCAAGCGCGCTCCTGACTCCCTCCCCAGAGCTGGGATTGTAGGCGTACACTTACTGCTGCACTTGACTTTTTAAGTGGGTGTGAGGATCCAGACTCAAGTCGTGCTTATTTTACTGTCAGATGAACCAGCTTCCCAGCCCCTGTATTTTTTGCTTGTTTGTTTGAAAATGAGGATTCTGCATAGCTCATGCTGACCTTGAATTTGCTGCACCCCCCCCCTTGCCTGTTGGGATTATAGGCACTTACCATAAACACGTCACCCCGCCCCCCCCCCCGCCCCTCTCCCTTGGGGTTATAGGCACTTACCACAACACTCAGCTCTCTGATTTTTCTTTTCCAGGGTTGGGGGAAGGGCTTGGGGTAATGTTTTATGTAGCACAGGATAGCAGAGGATGCCTTTGAACTCCTGATCCTCCTGCCTCTGCCTCCCAAGTGCCGAGATTACAGGGGAGAACCACCATCCCTGTAGAATAGTGAATGAAGAGAGTCCAGATCTCTACTCCTAGATTTGGACCAAATTGCTAGAGACTGCACTAAGTGTAGAGTGTGTGGTCTGAGTCACTTACTCCATCTCGTCCAGTCCCTTACATGAGGTGTGGTGATGGCAGGGCTCAAGGGGTGAAAGCAGCTGAGTTCAGTGAGTCTGGATTCAGGGACCAGCCGGGCTTTGTTCCGCTGAGTGAAAACTTCATCGTTCTCTGGCCTCATGTGGGATTGAAGTGATCAGATGTGCAACGATTCTTTTCTTTTGTGTATTGGTTTCTTGAGACAAGAGCTTTTCTGTGTAGCCCTGGCTATCCTGGAACTCACTTGCTAGACCAGGCTGGCCCAAACTCAGATTGACCTGCCTCTGCCTCTCAGGGATTAAAGACCTATGTCACCACCACCGTGTTTTTTGTTGTTGTTGTCCTTTTTGTTTTTGTTTCTTCCTTCCTTCCTCTTTCTTTCTTTCTCTCTCTCTCTTTCTTTCTCTTTCTTTCTTTCATCTATCTTTTTATATCTATTCCTTTGGGTTTTGTTTTTGTTTTGTTTTGAGACAGGGTCTTACTGTGCAGCCCTGGCTGTCTTGGAACTCACTCTGTAGACCAGGCTGGCCTCAGACTCATAGAGATCCATATTTCTTTATTATTCAGTATTTGCCCTACCTGGTTTATGAGTTGTAGTGGAAATAACAGAGATTAAACATAAAACAAAATGGAAAAAAATAGCTCTCAGTGGTGAGAAGTGACTGGAGGATAGAGGGTATTTAAGTGGTCAGGGAAGTCTTCTGGCTAGCTAGCCATGGTGCGCGTGGGTGGGCTTCTCGTGCAGAGGCTTGCGTTGCAGACACACTTTTGTGTTGGAGATGACCAGCTGTGTGTACCTCATACTCTCCTCCCCACTCACTGCACAGCATGAGTTGTGCTGACCCATTCCTAGTAAGAGATTGTAAAGACTTTGCTACCCACATGTGAGGCTGGAAGTGTCCCCTCCCCATCCATAGCAATATGCATGTCACCCTGCTGCTTTAGGTCCTAATAAGGGCTGTCATAGGAACTGATGGACTAGATGTAGGGACTGCAGACATGAACACCCATGCTGGACAACGTGAAGAGGTATGTGGAATACAGTTTCCAGGTTCTTAGGAAATGATTCTATTTCTGACATCTATACGGAGAACGTCTCTGTGCTGTAGAAGGAGACAATAGAATACTTGGTTCTTATTTCTCTTATCAGCCGCTTCCATGTGAGTCCTGAATTGGGTTCACCTTTTTCTTTCAGTGAAAACATGGCCTTTTTAAATTGACATTTATACTGTTACTGTTGTCAGTGGATTCAAGATTTAAAAAAAAAAAAAAAAACAGACCAGTAACAAGATGGTTTGCTACAGAAGGCCAGCTGATATATTAAATAGGATCACGCCTTTAATCCCAGCACTTGGGAGGCAGAGGCAGGTGGATTTCTGAGTTCGAGGCCAGCCTGGTCTACAGATCAGGTTACAATTACAATCAGATCATATTACAATCTGGTTTCTTTTTGTATTACATACAAATCTTCTGGCTTTTAGTTAAGCCCTAACCTTATATTTCTTCCTTCATAAAAGTTAAAGCATAGTGTTTCTTCATTGAACTCTTATGCAGTGACCAGTTGTTTATAACTTTGCATCTTCTAACTCATCTAGAAAAGGGGACTGCTTAGATTTTGAAATCAGTGATAACTTCTGAAGACAGAGTCCAGCTTTTAGGAAGTAGATCAAATTATAAAAGTAACCTAGAGGGGTGCAGTGACTTTGTCAGTTGCTGACTGGTGCTTGATGCTAAGCCACTGCCCCCAGATTCATTTGCAGCCTGCAGCCTAGACAGTAAGGCCTTCTGTGAAATCATCCAGCTGGACACCGACCAGAATTTGGGCCCCTAAAGGAGCCTCAGACTTGAGGGAGGTTGATGTCATCTGCTTTATCCTGTGCCCCAACTTCATTGTTCACCATAATGTGTGGGAAATCAAGGGATTAGTTGTTAAAGAGAACAAGGCTTTGTTTGTGCCTCAGAGGGTCATGCTGGAGGGTTTTACCGTAAATAACTCTGGAACAGTATGAAAAAAAACATTTGATCTGGCTTCACCCCCGCAGAAGTGTTGTTAGGGCAGCGACTGGTCCTTCATTCTCCTCCTGCCCTCCCTTCTTCTCTGCTCTCCACCCCCTCCAGTCAAGCCTGACTATTGCCTGTGGTAAGTTGATGTAACAAATGCTGATAGAAGTAGGAAGAGAACATCTGCCTGTTCCCCCACCGGTGCTTGGATGTTTCCATTTCTGCATCTCAGCAGTTGTACAGAAACCCCATCCTTGATCATATTAGCTTAAGCAGTATGGGCGTATTGTGCCACGTCACGGCTGAGATGGGTGGAAAATTTGAAAGAATTTAGTGTTGAATGCTGCTTGCTGTGTAAGTGTGCCTTTGTTCTCAGTATAATCTATATGATCTTCTGACTTCAGAAATACAGTTGATAGACTTTGTATTTGCTCTTGACTGAAAAATCAGGGTAGAAGCTAGAGAGATGCCAAGTGGATATGTATGAGTTAGCAGGTACTGCTTTCAGGACTTGAGTTTGGTTCCTAGCATCCCACTGGGTGGTTTACAACCACCTATAACTGTAGTTCTGGAGACACCTGCACCTCCACACAGATATACATAATTAAAAATAAAAATAAATTTTACAAAAGAAAAGAAAGATGAGTAAATTCTGTCAGTGTTCTTCGTTTCTAAGATACAGTGGCAACTTGTGGTTTACATGTTCCTTTGTGCAGGAAGTTGAACTAGATCGTCTAGAATACTCACTTTACCAAACTGCCGCCCACCCTCACCCCACAACTTGAGACAGTAGCCTAGGCTAGGCTCAAACTTTCGATGTAGCTGAAGCTAACTCTTCTGTTCTTGCTCTCTGTTTCCCAAATGTTGGAGTTGTAGGTATACATTACTACCCCTGCCTCTGCACGTGCTGGTGTGTGGGGTGGGAGGGAGTGCGCATATGGAAGTCAGAGGGCAACTTGCAGGCGTTGGTTCTCTCCTTTCCTGTCGTGTGGTGTGGGTTCCAGGGATTGAAATCACATCGCCACTTGTCCTTGAGCACCATTTCTGTCTGAACCATTTGCCAGCCTTAGCCTTTGATAGTGTCATTCCTTTCCCAGACTACAACTGCTGGGGTTTTTGTTTTAGTTAGCTTGTTTGAGATAGGCTCTTACCTGGAAGCCCTGGCTGCCTTGGTACTCACTGTAGTCTGAGGTTGGTCTCAGAGTGGATCAGCTGCTTCACAAGTGCTAGAATTACAGGCATGAGCCAGTAGACCTAGCTTCCTGTTAGAATATTCTTGTAATTTATTCCTTATTAGATTATAAGCCACATTCCAGAAATGCTAGAGTTCAGTTGGATTCCTCACTGTGTTGGTTAGGGTCTCTATTGTGATAAAACACATGACCAAAAGCAGCTTGGTCTTACATGTCGTCCAGGAAGCCAGGCAGGAACTGAAACAGCTCATGGTGGAATGGGGCTCACTGGCATGCTCAGTTAGTTTTCTTATATTATCCAGACCCACCTGCCTAGGGGGGCACTGCCCCCCCCCATGGAGTTAGACCCACTCTCTTCAATCATTAATCAAGAAAATGCCCTACAGGCTTGCCCTCAGGCCAGTCTGTTGGATGCATGTTCTCAATTGAATTTCCTTCTTTAAGACTCCAGTTCCAGCATGTACTCTCTTTTTCTGTCATCTAAAAGTGTGGAATGCCTGCTTTGCTAGGCTTTTGTACCTTACAGTTTCCAGTATCTTGCTGTTTCCCTGAAGATGGACTTAGTTGTTTGTATTCCCATGCAGTGACCATGCAGGGCTTTGAAGTTCTATTCCACTTTGTGCCCCTATTGTCCTTTGGTGTGGATAACTGCACACTCCTAATCCAGTTCAGCTGGGAAGTATGAGGATGACCTGATGGCTTAGGTTCTGAGTTAGGACTCACAGACAGTTGTGATAGTCCACCAGTCCTTCTGACAGGAACACTTCTCTGAGTGCTTAGTGTGGCAGGCACTGCTCCAGGCCTTGACCTCCTCAGTGATCTGATGAAGTATTCACAACTATGACCTTACTTTGTGAATAAAGCACAGAGGTTAAAGAACATGCCTAAGGCTTTACAACCAGTAAGTGATGTGACTACGATTTGAACATAGACCAGAATCAGTCTCTAGAACCTTCCATCATTTTTCTTCTCTTTGTTTCTTTGTTTTTGTTTCTCTGAGACCAAGTCTAACATAACCTGGTTGGCCTTGAACTCTTTGTAGCTTAGGATGGCTTTGATCACCTTCCTGATCCTCTTGTATTTCCCAAGTGCTGAGATTGCTGGCATAAGCTATCATGCCCATCTTAGAATCACTCTCATCTTTTTTAAAAAAATTATTTTACATGTATGGGTGTTTTGATTGTATGTATATCCAGTTTTGTTTGTTGGATTTTTCAAGACAGGATTTCTCCATGTATGTAGCCTGGCTGTCCTAACCTCACTCTGTAGACCAGGCTGACCTTGAACTCAAAGATCCACCTGCCCCTGTCTGTTGAACACTGGGATTAAAGACATGTGCCATCACTGACTGGCTCGAATATATATCTTTGTACCACATTCATGTCTGGTCCCCAGAGAGACCAGAAGACCTTGGATCCCGAGACTGCAGCCAGTAATGATTGTGAGCTATCATGTGCGTCTTGGAACTGAACTGGGGTGCTGTGCACAAACAGCAAGCGCCCTTAACTGCTGAGCCATCTCTCCATCCCAGAAGCTTTCCTCTTAACTGTATTGTCTCTCAAAACAAAAAAAAGTTGATGTCGTTGTTGAGAATATTTTTATTCTGTGCTAGAACTTCTAGGCAGGACCCACAAGGTTGGTGTTTATGTCATGGCTGACCATGACTTGAAGAAGATAACAGTGTAGATAGGAGCCAACTTGAAGGGAATTGCATCTTCACACTAATACTAAATTTATTTTAAACGAGTTTTAAGATTATTTTATGTGTCTGAGTGTTGCATGTATATCTGTTCACCATGTGTGAACCTGTTGTCCACAGAGACCAGAAGAGGGTGTTGGATCCCTGAAACTGGAGTTAGAGGGGTTGTTAGCCACTGTGTGGGCACTGAGAACCAAACCCAGGTCCTCTGAAGAGCAGCCAGTGCTTCTAACTGCTGAGCCACCTCTCCAGCCCTAGAGTGGCTCTTAATGAGTTTGTCTGATAGTTTTCTCATGATAAAACTGGGTTTGTGTGTATGGGGCGGGAGACTGCAGAGGTCAAATGTCATTCTTACTACATATCAACGTGACTTGTCGCAGGTCATCGGCCTGAATTGGTGTTTGTCAGGCTTCTCCACTGAAGCTCTTCTTTTTACACTGTGCTCTTTGGGATGAAGTCATTTAGTGCAGCCAGCCCACACACAAGGAGTGGTGAGTTAGATTCACTTCCTAGAGGGTGTGGTATTAGTCTTCTGAGAGATTTGTCTCTTTTCCCTCAGTTACTTGTTTAATCATGCATTGCCTGTACGGAGTCATAGATACTGTGTACTTGAGAGTACAATCCATTAATACTTTTTCTTGGTGATCAAGTTGTTTTCAGATTTGCTGTGCAGAGCAGTTTCCTTGGGCTGGTCCTTTTCACATACTCCCATCCTGGGAGGTTTGCTTTTGAGGGCTTCCTCACTTTCTGGTACTATAAGATACCTGATCTTGTTTATTTTCAGATTGGTCCTAGGATCCAGGGTTCCCATTTCTCCAAGGAGCCCCATTTTTGTTTGTTGGATTGTCTCTTAGAATAGATAGTATTGTTAATGTTTTTTTCTGATGCCCTTCCCTCAACAGTTGTTGCAACAAGTGGCCAGATAGTCCCGTCTTTGCAATTTTAGAGCAAGGCCAGTGTTCTGTGAACAGGAGCGGGCTGGGATACAAAGAGAGTTGTGGTGGTAAGGGGGCCAGGCAGAGAGCCAGGGCTTAGGCACATTCAGGTTCCTTTAGGTGCAGTACTGTGTGAAGTCAGACCAGTATCTACAGGCGGCCAGATCACTGCATTCCCGTGAACTCTGTTTGTGTCTTTAGCAGGCTGTGGTCAAAAATGGCAGGCACCTTTCAGATAAACTGTTCTGCTTAGTTCTAGCAACATGGTCCTGAGATAAGTTTGTGGGCTTTCATCAGTAAACAAATCATATGTAACTCAGCTGGCTTCTCTTCTAGTCGTTGAATCTCAGTTTCAAGTAGACTTAAGGTTAAATGTACCATAAAAGGTTTCAGGCTCTTGAAATTCGTCTGTATTCCTCCTTCCAGGTGAGCACTGTCCTGGTTTATTCTGAAGGGCTTTATTGTCCCAAGCTACTAACAGCTCCCGAGTTAGGCAGGAGAGTTTATCGTGAGTGTTATCTTGAATGTTTGGTAATGGAGTTGGTCAGCAGGACAGGTTTCTGGACCAGCTCAAGAACCAACTCCTAGCCACTGGTTAGACTAATCCCAGAAGATAGGGTTCTAGGTGAGTTTCTTTCCTTAGTGACCCATTCTCTCACGTAGCTGACAGGTTCAGTGTGAGCACTCACACAGACTTGACTTTGACTACTCTGCATATACAATTAACACCCTTTCCTCTCTTTAAGTTGTGAATTTTGGTTTGCTTTTCATTAGAATCTGTTATCTAGAAACATAATTTTATTACTTCCTGTTCCATGATGTCATTTATGGAGCAGTTTTAGAGCTTAATATTACCTTTGTTTAATCAGAGAATTAATTGTATGGTAATTACTACAAGTATCTTGTTGTTTAGCCATGCATGATAGTTATTGAAGGCTGTAATCCCAGCACTGGGGAGGCAGGCTTCAGAAGTAGGACACTAGTGAGGTCACCCAAGTTTGATGCCAGTTAAGTTCCAGCCCAGCCAAGGCCACATTAGCTAGACCCTGCCTTCACAACAACAGCAGCAGACCTTAAGGACTTAGTATTTTAGTAGATAGAATCAACAGCTGTTCAGTGTGTTGCCTAGGTAATTCTGTAGAATTTAAGAAGAAAAACTACACACATCTTATTTATTGGAAAGCAGATGATATGTAATCAATTTTTTTTTATTTTGGTTTTTCGACACAGGTTAGTGTATAGCACTGCTGTCCTGGAATCACTTGTAGACCAGGCTGGCCTCGAGATCGAAATCGCCTGCTCTGACATCCAAGTGCTGGAGATTCAAGGACAGCAGGCTACACAGACCCGCCGACCCTAAAAAATTTTTTAATTATGGCAGGAACTGAGGTAAAAACACAATTCTAGCACAGCTGGAACTTACGTGGAACATGCATTAATGCATAATTAGCGAGTTAGCCAATGGCAGGTTTCGATTCAAGGCCATCTGATTCAAGGGGAGTTTCCATGACATGCAAGGCTACCAGTGAACCTGTTTCATGATAAGAAAAGTAAGATGCACTGAGTGTTGTTTGGGTTTATGGCAAGAACTAGTAAGAGGTTCATCACAAATCTAAGCCCTAGTACTACTGATAGAAAACTCTAACTGGAAAACATAATAGATTAATTACATTCAGCCATACTTGTGAATTCATCTCACTGAAGTTCATGCTCAGATTTCACTGTTCCATATATTTTGCATACTATGGTTAGATATTGATGATGTAGGAGGTAGGAGGCCTTTTAGAGGGGGTTGTGTTTGGTTTGCAAGACAAGTTTGCTGTAATATACAGTTATTTATTATAGAAACTTAATTTTTTTTTTTTGGAATATTAGATCTATTAGATGCCAGCAGTTTGTATAATTAGTCCAACTGAAGTTCAATGTTATTCAAGTATCAAAAAATTTCTGATAAGGAAGAATGTGATCCAAGAACACTAACTTTATATATTATATTATTTTTTTCACACACACATATTCTGAGACAAATTCCGTGATAAGCAGGGTTGGGGTTGGTGTGCGGGTCCTCTCATGAGGTAAAAATGAAACTCAGGTCAGCATGATTTAGCCAGTACTGGGTAAAATACTGGCCAAAACTAGGTCAAATACGCTGGAGTCTGATCAAGCAGTTTATGTTTCTAACATAGTAAAACTTTGGGGAAAAGTTTCCACGTGATCACAACATGCTTTAGGTATAGCTGCATCTCGTTAGCCTGCATTTGTAACCTTAACCTCACCCTAAGAAGGAGTTCTATTGACTGATACGCAGTGCTCAAGATAAGGGAGGAAGGATCGTAATAAGCTATTGACTGAGGATCTCTCAGGACTGGGGGCCGGGTTCAAGGGAAGGCTGGCTCCAGAGAGTAGTGAAAGATCACCAGGTTGTGAGATGGCTCTGCTCCAGCCTTCCAGTTGAACAGGGTCATTTCTTCCCTTTGAAGAAAAAATCCTGCCTGTTTAACAATTCTGTCCTCTAGTGCTTTCTGTAAGTTGTAGCCTCCACAGGTTGGGGCTGGAGAGAGGGCTCCATAGTTTAAAGGAAGCCTTTGTTTCTCTAGCAGAGGACCTGGGTTCAGTCCCAGCAGCCTCACAGTACCACACAACCATCTGTAACTCCAGTTTCAGAGGATGTAATGTGAGCATCTTCTGACCTCTAGGCACACATGTGTTACGTGTACATATATGCAGGCAAAGTATTCATACACATAAAATAAATAAATCTTTAAAAAAATACTTCAAAAGGGCTCGAGAAATACTTCAAAAGGGCTCAGCAGTTAAGAGCACTGACTGCTCTTCCAGAGGTCCTGAGTTCAATTCCCAGCACCACATGGTGGCTCACAACCATCTGTAATGGGATCTGATGCCCTCTTCTGATGTGTCTGACGACAGCAACAATGTATTCATATACATTAAATAAATAAATCTTTTTTTTTTTTTTTTTTTTTTAAGGTTGGCCCAGCCTCTGTGATGCACTGAGCTGTTCCCTGAATGAACTCAACTTGTGATGGCTTTTCAGATGCTGTGTCCATGGAGGCGGCCAGAGCGACGGTTTTTTTTCTTATTTAGTGGGTCAGCTACAGGTGTGGAGGGGAACTAACGAGGTTTTCACTTCTACTAGCAGATGGAGGTTTAAGATTTGTGGAGTCATTTGGAGGGACATACAGCTGGTTCACTTCTTTATCACAATACCCACTGTGCAGTCCTTTGAGGACACAGCATTTAATTATGTCACAATCAAATTTGTGATTAGTAATTTTATGACCTACATTTAAGTCCTTTTATAATCTGGAAAGGCTCCTTTCATTAAATTAAAAAACATCATTGAAGGACATTTTTAATATTCTAGGAGAAAGTAAGGTGATCATAATCTCTCTTCTAGGAAATAAGGTGGTTGGGCAAACGTGTGCCCTGTTAAATCAAGGTGTTTGTAGTGACCTGGACAAATGAAATCTCTGATTGCTTGTTGCTATAGGCTTACCACTTATTCCCTGCTGTCCTCTACTTATGATTAAACACACCGTAGCAACCTGCAGTTCTTCTCCCTTTACAATTAAACGAGTACCATAAGCAATAATGAAGTCTCTTATACCAAATTCACTTTTAAAAAGTCTGTGTTGTTTCAGACATCATTCATAGGAGACTAATCCAAGTTGGTGTTTTCACATTGGCTTGGTTCCTACAATCTGTCTTTTAAGTTTTTTCAGATTTATTTTATATGTATAAGTATTTTGTCTGATGTATGTATGCCATATAGCATGTGTGCCTGGTGCCCGAGGATGTCAGAAAAGGGTGCCATAGCCTCTGAAACTGGAGCTAAGGATAGTTGTGAGCTGAATGTGGGAGCTGGGAATCAAACCCAGGTCCTCTGCAAAAGCAACAAGTGCTCTAAACTTCTAAACCACTGAGCTATCTCTTCAGTCTGCCTTCTGGAACTTTCCTTATGAGTTGTCAGTGTGCTTTGCGAGGCTGGCTGTAGGGAACTGAGTGCTTTCTGGGTGGGTGAACTGATGCTGCAAGAAAGGAAGCTATCTTAGTTTGGGGTTTGATTAGTTTCTGGACCTTTTTGCCATATAATATGTGTACAGTTGGACTATCAAGCAGTTTGTTGTTTGCTTGCTTGCTTTTTTCCTTAATTGATTTTTCAGGAAAAATATCCCCTGAATAGAGACTTTAACGAATGTTTAGGGGAAATGAATGTTTAGGGGCCACTTTGCCAAGATCATTACCATTGTGGCTGCCTGCTGATCTAAGGTCTGAATGCAGATGAGCAGGCCTACAAACCATTTGAGAGAACTGTCAGCTGCTCTGAATCTCTTTACCTCTCTTCTTCCCTTGGTTGTTGTGTCAGAGTATTCTCCCAGAGTCACCCTGGGACTCTGTGACTGCTCTGTGCAGCTGTAGCAGTTGCTCTTTGCATTGTGTTCCATCCTTCTCTCTGTGTCTTGTTCTGGCTTCATTTTGGTATAATTGATAAAATAGAAGTTGTGTATACAATGTTGATGCTTTGATATAACAAGTTAATAAGCAGATTTCATCACTTCATATCAAAAGCCAACACATGACAAAAAGATGTCTACCATCATTAATCATCAAGGAAATGCAAAACAAGAAAGAAGGAAAAGAAAGAAAAGGAGAGAGAGGTTTTCTTGTTCTTACTCTTGCCCTCACTTACCACTGACTACAGATCTCAACATCTTAAATGTTCTACAAATTAATGGATGATATGAATGGCAGAAACACTAAATTAGTATTAACTAGTTGTCTTATCTGTGAAGAGACACCATAACCGAGCCATCTTTTATAAAGGAAAACATTTAATTGGTGCTAATGTATTATCATCGATGGCAGGAAGCATGGCAGCATCCAGGCAGACATGGTGCTGGAGAAGGAGCTGAGAGTCCTGCGTCCTGATCCGCAGACAGCAAGGAGAGAGTGAGAGCCACAACGGGCAGAGCTTGAACATAGAAGACATCAAAGCCTGCCTCCAAAGTCACACACTTCTCCAGCAAGGCCATACTTCCTAATAGTGCCACTTCCCATGGGCCAAGCATTCAAACACATAAGTCTATGGGGCCATACCCATTCAAACCACCACACTGGTATTCTAGAGAATTCAGGAGTTTTATTAATACATCCTTTCAAATTTATCTAATAAGTTAACTTTCTCTAGTTATCTTTTTTAAAAAAAAATAAAATAGCTTTATTATCTTTGATGCTAAGTAACATATGCCTTTGTAGAAAATTAAGAAAATAGAAGGGCCATTAAAAAAAACAGGCTGATTTGAGTTAAATTCCCAAAATCCCCATGTATACAATCAATTTTCATTAGTTGCCCTTACTTCTACATGTGTGTTATAGCCCCTGCCCCTTATAGAAATAAGTAAGGGTGTGTGTGTGTGTGTGTGTTTAGAGAGAAAAGAGACTGAGAGAGAGACAGAGAGACAGAGAGACACAGAGAGAATGTACATCCTATCCTTCAGAATTAACTACTCTTAAATTGTGCTTCTGCTTAGCCAGGTGTCCATGCCTGTGGGTTTGAGGCCAGCCTGTTCTACACAGTTTTAGAATGGCCAAGACTACTGTCTCAGAACAAAACAAACAGTGCTTCTACTTCCATGTATGACGGAACAAGAGAAAAGATAGCAATATTTTTATATACCTAGTATGTAAATATTTATATAGGCATGTTGAATCGTTACATACAAAGGGACAAGATGGTAACAAAGAAGTGTGTGCTGTGGTCGTTTCCTCCTCACCGTCTCAGCTCTTTGGAGCTTCAGCAGCTTTGTGTTGGACAGAGTATCTGGAGCTCACAGCCTCTGCAGCTCCTACTAGCTATCAGGACCACTGTGGGGAAGGTCCTTTGAAGACTCCGCTGTCTTCAGAAGAGAGCAGTGGTGGTTGCTGGTTAGGTTGACTTTGTACTTTGGGTCTGGATTTGCTATGCTTTTTAAGACACCAACAGCTTAAGAAATAGGTGTTTGAGGCTGGAGACTTGTTTTAGCAGTTAAGAGCACTTGCTGCTCTTCCAGCTTACCTGGGTTTAATTCCCAGCACAAAATTGGCAATCACATCTGTCTGTAACTCCAGTTTCAAAGGATCTGACTCAATCTTCTGCCTCTGTAGGCACCAGGCATGCACATAGTACACAGATATACATGCAGGCAAACCACCCATATACATTAAAATGAATACATTTTGGTTTTTGTCTTTTCACAAGGTCTGCTGTGTAGCCCTTGATGTCCTAGAATTCAGTGTGTAGACCAGGCTGGTCTTGAACTCACAGAGATTTTCCCTGCTGGGACTGAAGACATGTGCCACCACATCCAGCTAAATAGGTTTTTGGTTTTTTTTGTTTTTTTTTAAATAATAAAGGTGTTTTAGTTTATCCACTTAACACATATGAAGAATGTGTTGGTCCAGGTTGGTGGCACATACCTTTAGTCCCAGTACTCTGGAGGCAGCCATGTGGATCTGTATAGCCAAGATTGTATAGTGAGACCCTGTCAAATAAATAAAGTGTTGAATCACAGTTTCTTTGGAAAATGGCTAAAAATGGTAAACTTTTACAACATACTAAATACATTTAAAATAATAATGGCATGAATACTTTCATATATAAGTGCTTAAATAGGCTGTGCATATGAGCTAAATGCCTACATTTAGTACTTGCTAAGTTGAAGAGGCAGGAGGATGAAGAACTGAAGGTCATTATCTACTACATAACAGATTCAGGGACAGCCTAGGCTACATGTCAACAGAAAGATCTGAATGTGCGCTACTCAATTTTACTTTTAAGATTTCACCTCTAGACCGGGCATGGTGGTATATGCCTTTAATTTCAGCGCTTACAGACTGGCAGATCTCTCTGAGTTCAAGGCTAGTCTGTTTATATTGTGAATTCCAGGACTAGGTAGGGAGACTTTGTCTTTAAAAAAAATCCCTTTCCACCTATAAAAGAATTCCACTTAACAGATGACATTAGCATCTTGAGTTTAATGTCAGGAAGCTACTGCTTTTTGAGTTTCACATGGCAAAGTAGCTTCCTCTCTTAAGTGAGAATGACTGTGCGCACACCTGTAGCCTGGGATCTGGCCCCTCAAATCGCTGTGGTCATCTCCATACTTTAGATGTGGCCACTCAATTTGTCTTCTTTGTTTAAGGTGATCCTTTAATAATGGAGCGGTTAAAAGTTTGGAGGACTGCTATGCCCCTCCAAGAAACAAGTCAACATTTGTGTAAAAGACAAAAATGTCTTTTTGAAGAGAAAGTCTGGTTTATCCTCTTGTCTAAGATTCATTTTTAATTTTTAATTGACTGTATGTATGTGTATGAGAGAGAGCGCACAAGTACATGTGTGTCTCTATGTGTATATGTGTGTGTGCATCTGTGTACATGTTTGTGTGTGTGTTCATGTTCAGGTGCTTGAGAGGCCTAAGATCCCCTTGAAGCTGGAATTACAGCAACATCCCTAACCCCTGGCTATCTTTTTATGTTATATGTCTCCCTAGTTTCTATCAGAGTGTTACTAAGTAACTGTTCTTTATTTCTTCTTTAGATCACAGATTCTGCGGCCATATTCTGTATGCCAAAGAGGATGCAACTAAGGGGAAGTTTGCCTTTACCACGGAAGACTATGACATGTTTGAAGTGTGTTTTGAGAGCAAGGGTAAGTAGTCACAGTGTTTTGCCTGTATTAAGCCTCTCTGCCAGCTTTCAGAGCTACTGCTACAGGAGACACTTGATTCCTAGTTTCATTTGGTTCTGTTTATTCTGATGCAGAGACGAGTGCCTTGTAGCCTTTGATGCGTCTTTAAAAGATTGTGTGTGTGGAATAAAGGGTTGATGAAGTTAGCACAGAGGGTTCTAGGACAGAGGAACCTCCTGTTGTACTACAATGATGTGTAAGCACCGTGGTACATTTATTCTACCATCACACATGCTGTGGGTGATAATGATCCTTGTAGGTTCATCATCTATAGACTGCTCCCATGGCAGCCACTGGTAATGAGGGAGGCTCTGCCTGTGTACTGGTAAGGGCCTCTGGAACTGGAGAAATCTTGACTACTTTCCATTAGTTTTGCCGTGAACCTAAATGTGCTCTCATGGAATCTGGAAAGGCAAAAAATATGTTATCCACTTGCCAGGCAAATACACAGAGAGAGATTACTAGAAAGGTTTTGTTGTGTTTGTTTGTTTTTTTAAAACTTTAAAGATCCTTTAAGGCCTTCAAATCAGCCAAGGAAATAGGATAACTATTCTGTACAAGAAATTGTATAGTTTATACTCAGATCAGCCAGAGGCCCACAGCTTTACAGTTCACTTGGGCTTGGGAAATGTTAATGCCATATGCTGTGACACACAGAGAAGGAAGACTTGAGTAGACAGAGAAGAGGTATAAACAAGAACCAGGTAGAGTAACATGCACCTGCAATCCTAGCACTCAGGAAACAGAAACCACCAGATTGCTGTGGGTTTGAGGCCATCCTGACCTACAGTGTGAGAGCATCTTTAAAAGCATATTTTTAAAAAATTAATTAAAAAAAGAGAGAGAGAGAGAGAGAGAGAGAAAAGGACAAGGTTTTGTTGTTTGTTTTTTGCCATGGTGGAAATTGAACCCAGGGCTTTGCATTTTGTGGGTGGTACTCGTTACAGAAATATATTCCTAGACCAAGACAGAGAGGATCTGACCACTTAGACCAAGAAGACTAAGAGCTATTCAAGTTTAATTCACTGTATGGCCCAGGCTGGTCTTGAACTCGCAGAGATCCTTCTGCCCTCTCCTCCTGAGTGATGGATGGAAAGTGTGTGCACCATCCTAGCCCCCACCTTCAAGGTTAGGGATGGAACCCAGAGCCCAAGGCATGAAAGGCAAGTTCTTTACCACAGATCTATAACCTAACTCAGCTGGCTTTCTGCTGCTGTGATAAATTACTAACCAAAACCACCCCAGGAGGAAAGGGTTTATTTCATTTACAGCTTCAGTCCATCATAAAGGGAAGTCAGGACAGGCACTGAAGCAGAAGCCATGCAGGACTGATGGTCACCGACTTGCTCTCCATGGCTTGTTCAGCCTGGAACACTTGCAGGGGGAGGGGGTGGCACTACCCACCTGTGCCCTCCCACATCATTAATTAGTGGAGAAACTGCCGAAACCTACCTAGAAGCAGTCTAATAAAGGCAGTCTTTCAATTGAGACTTCTCTTCCCAGATGACTCTATCTTGTGTCAAGTTGAGAAAACACTAACCAGGACATCACCCTCTCAGGTTTTATTTATCTATTTCCCTATTTATTTATAGAATTTATTTTATGTATCTATGTGTACCACATGCATGCCAGTTGCCTGAGAAGGCCAGAAAAGGTCATAGGATCCCCTGGAATATAAGAGTAAGGATGGTTGTTTAATACCATGTGGGTGCTCAGAACCAAACCCAAGTCCTGTGCAAGAGCAACAGGTACTCTTAACTACTGACCCACCTTCCCACCTGTCTCTTATCCTTCTAAATGAGCAAGAAAAGCAAAATTTGTATCACATTTATAGGTAATGTCACTCTCAGGAGTACACATGTCATTTGGGCAAAGAGGCTATTCTGGCTGCCTTGATTATAGACTTGTTGGTTTAATATTCAGAAAGCACCTATGGCTGCCTTAGTTTTGAGTTTGTAGGTTATTTAGTTTGGAATTTCTTTGTTTTGTTTTGTTCATTTGTTTGGGTATTTTAAAATTTGTATAGCTATATGGTTGTGTCCATGTGTGTATCAGTGTGTGCCCCGAGCATTTGTATGTGTGAGTGCAGGGACCTGCATGCTGCACCACACATGTGATCAGAGAACAACCCTCTGCAGGTCTTGCTCCTTGCTTCCACCTTTGTTGCTGAGTACATAGACTGGTGGCCTGAGAACGCCAAGACTCTTTTGACTTGGCCTTCAGTCCATGTCTGGAGTTTACATGTTAAATTGTAGGCTAGCCTGAGCTACATGAGACTTGTGTTAAAAGGCAGGGAGGAGGCTAGAGAGATGGCTTATTGGCTAAAAGTATTTCCTACTCTCCCAGAGGAGCAGAAGTTCCGTTCCTAGCACTACTCGTAACTCCAGCTCCAGAGGGTCTGACATTCTCTTCTGGCTTCCGCATGTAACATACACACACTCAGACACAATGGTTCATGGTTTAACTGCAGCTGGAGGTAAAGTGTGCATGTGTGTCCATCTGTCTGTCCTACACTATCATCAGATCATTTGAAGGCAGACATTATACCTACAGAAAGTCTCACTGGTGCAGTTCTAGCTCCATCACTTCTGTCTGAGTTGATTTCAGCCAGTTTCAGAAGATCTCTGCTGTCTCTCAGGCAGCAAAGGGTACAGTAACATTTTCTTTGGCTAGTGACACAAGAAAGCCCGGTACTTAAACCACACTAGATTTGCCTAAGATTTCTAATTTCATGCAGGCAGTAAGATTCAGGAAATTGTGAACTGTTTTCTGGGGATTTTTGAGTCTGCCTTTTCCCTTAAAAGCTTAATTCAGATTGGCTAAATCACATAAGTTTTCTGCTGTCATTGCTACATTGCTTGGGCCTTTTATCCCAAATAGACATTTTCCTTCTAAGAATCATTCCTGAGAGTTACACTCAGACTATAAATTTGGCTTTTGTTTTTGTCTTTGTTTGCTTTTTGAGCTTTTCTCTCAAATGCTTAATGGGAATATCCCTAAAACTTTTTATTCACCTACTAAAGTAGGCTTTGCCTTGGTCAAAATGTTTGAATCAAGACAAATATTAGATAAAACCTGTATTTTCAAAGCTGAGATTTGCTTTAAGTAATCTAAAGCTAGCATGTGCAGTAATCCTAAGACTGGACTACCTCAAAATCTGGTAGAGCATTGCTCTTGAGATGTAAAAATGGTACCCATTCCATGCTGATGTGTGCGTTCCACTCAGCTTCCCACTGTGAGACTCCCCACCCGTGTGTGTGGATGTGCGTTCCACTCAGCTTCCCACTGCTGCGATTTGAGTTTCTCTTAGTGCAGTGAGGCTGTGAGTTTTCTTTTTCCTAGTCTGCTCTCTGTCCCAGTCACAGTCTCTTGTGTCCTGCTCAAGATGTTTGCCAGCAACATGCCCTGCTTGCTTTCCAGCATCCAGCACAGATGTAGGCTTTGTCTGCAGCGTTGGTGATTTAGCCAGGACTTTGCTACTGCAGAATGGCGGGGCGGAGTTATGACTGTTTCCTTCTATTGAGCAGATAGGGGCTAGGGAGAGGGAGGGTGGGTGGGTGATTTCCCGGAATTTTAAGTATTCTGCACAATGACTCTTTTGATTTCTTTCTCAGGAACAGGGCGGATACCTGACCAACTCGTGATTCTAGACATGAAGCATGGAGTAGAGGCGAAAAATTATGAAGAGGTATGTACTGCTCCAACAGACAGAGGACGGAGTAGCACACGGGGCTGTGAGGACTGTGACCTAATCAGGCCAGTGGCCACACTTGGCCCACAAGGTTGTGGTTTTCTCAGCAGTCATGTGACAACCAGCTATGGTCCTGGTAATACAAAAAGCTGTATTAACAGACTTGAACAATAATTCTGGCTGTATTTATAACCAGTGAACGGAACCAGCTGTCTGTACAGATGTGTGTTGGTGTGGTAAAGAGTTCAGTTATGCCAGTAGCATTAACACACACATACACACAAATTTTTAAATAGAATTCAGTCAGAAGAAAGATTTTTTTTTTTTAATTCCTAATATCATTCCCTCCCTCACCTAAACTTACAACAAGTAGGTGTGTGTATATCTTAGGGCTTAGACTCAAATGCTGGTTAGTCTGTTAGAACAGCTGTGCTGCTTTTTGAGAAACAGTAGCCAAAAAATAACTTCCAGTTAAAGAAGGCAGGGTGATACAAAGAGCTGAAGAGAGAAGAGATAGTAACAGTGAGTAGAAGGGCTGGAGAGGTGGCTCAGCAGTTAAAAGCACTGGCTGTTCTTCAAAAGGATCAGGTTCAATTCCCAGCACACACATGGTAGCTCCCAACTGTCTGTAATTCCAGCTTCAGGAGATCCAACACCCTCACACAGACACATGTGCAAGAAAAACACCAATTCATATAAAATAAAAATAAATAAATAAACAAAATAATGAGTAGAAATTTGAAGGAGGCTCTTAAGGTACACACCTGTGATCTCAGGACTTGGGAGGAAAGGTACAAGGATTACCACAGTGTGAGGCCAGTCTTGCCTACTTGGCAAGTTCTAGGTCAACCTGGACTGTATTGCAAGACCCTATCCCAAAAAACCTTAAGAAAGACAGATATTTTATTTTGGTAGGAAGTATTACAGAAAAAGAAAAGTTGCGTAAAGTGATGTAGAAGAATTTAAAAAGTGAACAGACATTGCTCTGCCGAGAGTTTGGGAGGAAAATGCCCTAAAATGGAAGCAGACAGGAAGTGGATGACCATTTGTGCATCAGGAAGTGGTAGCATAGTGACATAGTCCACAGAGTTTTCCTCTTTTTTTCTTGTTCACCTGTTCAGTTGAGTGAAACCAGAGTTACTTGGAAGCAGTAGCTAGAGCAAGCAAGTGATACAGTAACGAATAAAAGACAGTTCCTAGTGGAGGCTCAATTGCTTGTATCTCCAGGCTTGTTTAATTAAAAGAAAGCAGGGGAGCCTCTTTAATTGTTGAGTTTAAAAGTGAAAAAAAAACAAACAAACAAGTTTTCCAGTTTCTCGAGACAGGGTTTCTCTGTGTAGCGCTGGGTGTCCTGGAACTCACTGCAGGTCAGGCTGGCCTTGAACTCACAGGGATCTACCAGCCCCTGCTTTCCATGTTCTGGATTAAAGGTGTATACCATTACTCCCAGGAAAAAGTGAAATCCTAACTTTCCAAGATTCTGAAGAATCTTGTTAACTGTTTAAGATAACATGTTAAACTGTTATTGTGAGATATAAAATACTAGGAAAATTTTTTATTTTTTGAGATATATATTCAATGTATTTTGACTACATATCCCCTACTTTCCTTGTTCTGATGCCCCCAGACCCTCTCAGACATGTCTCTTAACTTCATGTCTTCTTTTTTATAGCTCACTGAATCTAGTTTAGTGGTTTTCAACCTTCCCAGTGCTGTGACTCTTTATTACAGTTCTGCATGTTGTGGTGACCCCCAACTATAAACCTATTTTTGTTGCTACTTCATAACTAATTTGCTACAATTAAGAATTGTAATGTAAGCCGGGCGGTGGTGGCGCACGCCTTTAATCCCAGCACTTGGAGGCAGAGGCAGGTGATTTCTGAGTTCGAGGCCAGCCTGGTCTACAGAGTGAGTTCCAGGATAGCCAGAACTACACAGAGAAACCCTGTCTCGAAAAACCAAAAAAAAAAAAAAAAAAAAAGAATTGTAATGTAAATATCTGTGTATTCTGATGGTCTTAGTGAGTGACCATGTGAAAAGGTCCTTTGACACCCCCAGGGGTTGTGACTACTGTCTAGTTAGTGCTGTCGGTAATGTCCTATGCACATGGCATGGGGCATGGCACTTAAGAGTGGCCACACTCCCAAAGAACACAGCCTCTACAGACAGAAGCTCCTCAGCTCGGTTAGGTACTCCTGAGACTTCCCTTATCTGTGCCGGAATTTTGACTGGCTTGATCTTGTTCAAGTCTTCTACAGCTGCTTTGAGTTCACGTGCACAAGGGCCATGTCATGTCTAGACACAGCATTTCCCAGCATCCTTGTCCACTAGAGCTTACATTCTCCTAACTGTCCCACTGTTCCCTGAGCCTTGGAGTGTTGAAAATACAGCTCTTTTGAATTACAAGACTAGGTACAGTGTTTGTAGTGTGTACTGCTGCTACCCTTGGATCATTCTGAGAAACAGAGACATTGCTTTCTACTATATAACTTGTTGTAACTTTGTTCTGTCATCAAGCATCTATGTATTAAATAACAGGGTACCTGAAAGCCCTGTTATACTGGAAACATAGCATACTCTTCCCAAAACAATGGCGTTACTGTGGCTTTGTATAAAGAATGGTGTGAATGCTATTATCATACCACATACCACAGGAATCGCAATTCCTGGCATTTCCAGAATCCTTAGATGTTACTAACACTGGAAAAGGATTTTATCTTTTTGACCGTCTGCTTAATATAAGAGGGGAATCCCTAGAGGAAAGGAACTACATCGCTTCCTTTGCCTGCTTCCTGCTTCGGATGTCTGGCATGTCTTAAGCTTTTTACGCACATGATTACAACACAGCTCTAAGGTTCTGCTTCCTAACCACGGACTCTTCCCCACCACTTTCTTTAATGACTTCCCCCCTCCCAGCTCCCAACACCAGCACAGATCGAGGCAAAGGCTCGATAGAGAAGCTATGACAGGCCAAATAATTTTAAGCTCTGGAGATAATGGAGAACCTTTATCCCTGAAGGATTTGGACCATTGGGCATCAGAAGCAGCGTATTTCTTTAATTTTCTTCATATCCAACATCTCAAGTGTGTGAACTCAGTTCCTACATCCTCTGTTGTCCTCTAAAATTCAGGAATGCCTTATTGTTTGAGACAGAAGCTCACCATATAGCCAAGGCAGGCCTGGATCTCAACTCTGTAGGCCCCCTGACTGTGTTCAAACTATCAATCATTTTAATCTCAGCCTCCGTCTGAGGTATTAGGACTGCCAGCCTGTATCACTACACCCAGCTTAATCAGTGTCTTAATAGTGGGACAGAGTAGTACAATAGCCTGTTTGAAATGTTAGGAGGGACTTAGTAAAATTGCTATAGTCTTAATATAAAGTATTTTATATTTGGGAGACAGAATACTGGCTGTAATCTAAAGAGAAAGAGTACTCCATACACAGAAGTAGATGTTTGGTCCCTTGTGTTTTAAGGACTTCTGCTACTGCCTTGCCTCTGCCCCTTAGATGGCAGCATCTCTTAGATTCAGTATGTGAATCTAGCCTTTTTGTTTTCTTTCTTTTCTTTTTTTTTTTAAAGCAGCTTATTATTTCGTGAACTGGAGTAACTGTTTGCAGGGACTCCCCGATTGTGTAACTAGGGGAACAAAGGCACTCCGTCCCCTAACTCCTGACTACAAATGACCTTTCTTCCTGTGGATGTCTGAATTTTCAACAGGAGGAAGTCCTGCTTTAGCTAGATTCTATTAGTCTGCCATTCTATCACTAGGTACCCCCAAACATAGTTGAGGCTATAGCTAAAGATTTCCCAAGTGTTCTGGTTCTCTGAGTGCTGTAGGAAAGAGAGACTCTGTTTCCATATACCAGTTGCACAGTCTAAGTTAAAGGACAGGGCAGGAGGAAGGCACTTAAACCATCCTGGACACTACCAATGAGACCTTTCAAGTTCAGTGCCTGAGGTTGGTTGGCACTGTTATATGAATTTATTGGATAGCCTCTTGGCCCTCTGAACTGCTGTGAACAGGCCTGTGACTTGTGCACCTCCCCTGTGCTAGAGATTGGTCAATGAATCTTATTCTTTATCTTGTGTTAGGCTTCGTGTCCCTCACATGTATTGTTTAGCCTTTGGAACTTATGGGAACTGATTTGGTTTTTTGAGGCGGGCCGTGAAGGTAGCAAATTAATTTGTCTAAAACAGGAGGCTTTTTCCATGGATTTTGAAGCAGTTGGGCTTGTTTATTTTTAGTTTGTTGCTTGCAGATTAGTGATCGTCTCTGTACCGGTACAGATGAGTCTGGGAACTCTCTGGATTCAAGTCATCATCAGAGTGGCAGACATAGATGCATTTTAGGAAAAGCTTAATATATTGATGCTCTAACGGTGCATAGACAAGGAAAGGCCACGTGGCTGTAGTTTTTTTCTACGCAATATGAATTAGTCACATTAGAATGGTAGATATTGTGGGATCAAGGGCTTTCTCTGGGCAGTGGGCTTTATGGAGAAAAGATGCAGGGTACTCTTTGAACATAAAGCACTTGCTTAAGGAGCCGTAGTACTTGAGAAAGCTGGCTCCTTTGAAGCCAGTGCTGCTGCATATTAGGTAATCTCCTTGAGCTGGATTTGAGATACAAGTCAGAACTGTAATAGATGAATGATGGGACAGCGTATGAGTGCTAGTTGTGCCAGTGGTAGCTTTAGGGTTAGGGAGAGAGAGCTGTCATGGACAGGGGTGACAGAAGAATTTTCATGGTTAGCACTTGAAGGTAAGTAGGATTGGGTAGAATGAGATTGTATGCTTTTGAACTTGAGGATTCTGTTTAGTTTTGTCTTACAGCCCAGCTTTGCACTTTTGATGCTAAATAAATGCCTGGGCCTGGGTAGAAATTCAAGAGACCATCTTAGTCTAACCTGGTCTGCCACTGAAAATCGTACACTGCCACTAAAAAGTTTGAGTGACTGTCGAATGCTTAGTTTCCTCCTCTGTAAAATGATGGACTCATAAAATGAGTACCTAGTTCCTCTAATACTCTGCGATTATTTAATGGCTACATGTAACATCAGGAGAGTGGCACCCCCTAGTGGACTATTTGTTTCACATTGCCATGGCCTGCCTTTATCAAGCTGTGAGAGGAAAAACACCTTATTTTCAGCCTTAGAAGAAAAAAGCAGAGTACTGACTGGTCTGTCTTGATGAAACATACAAGCTGCTGTTCTTCTAGAACTTGGAGCATTAAGTCAGGCATTTAGACAAGCAGAACAGCCATTAGGGGCGGTGGTAGGTTTTCATTTCCTTTAAACAAGTGTTAATTTTACTTACTTGCAGCACTGGGGATCAAACCCAAGGCTTCGTGCATGCTGGTGAAGCTTAGTCCCATTCCTGAGAGTTCGCTTGTTCTATGTGAACTGACTAGTGTATAGAGTCATTGATGCTTAGTCCTGGGCCAGGGAAGAGGCTCTTCTGGAGTACACTTTTGGAATTTCTTTGATGCTTTTACCTACAAACATGAGAGTTGTAGCAGTGGAAACTACTAGTCAGAGAAATTTAACCAGACTCGTCTAACCTAGTATAATTGTTCACCTTTTATTCATCTATTTACTTGTTTGTTCTTAAATAGGGTCTCATGGAGCCTAGGCTCTCCTCAGATTTATTGTATGGTAGGCAAAGCTGCCCTAGAGCCTCAGATCCTCCTGATTTACTTCCCAAATGCTGGGGTGTATGTGTGCGTGCGTGTGTGTGCGTGCACGCGCGTGTGCGTGTGTGTGTTTCTATAACCCAGGCCAGCCTCATGCACAGCAATCCTTAGTGTGTGTGTAATATAAATATATAATAATGTATATACATATATATTTCTAGCTGGCAGAGCACAACCACAGTTTCACTTCCAGTTCCTTTTTGCGAGTTTCTATTTGGGGACCCTTAAATAATTGATGTCTAAGAAGTTTCATACTGTTGCCTTCTCTGTCTCATTCAGGAAGCTTTGGATGGGGAAGTACAGACCAAGGGGAAGATGTTAAACAGATGAAGTTTGATTTATTATATGTCTTATTAGTACCTTTTCCTTGGGTTTTTTTTGTTTGTTGGTTGGTTTTGGGTGTTGGGTTTTTGTTTTTTCTTGGTTCTTTGAGACAAGGTCTCACCATGTAGCCCTGGCTGTCCTGGAACTCATAATATAAACCTGTCTGGCTTTGAACTCACAGAGATCTGCCTGCTGCTGCCTCCCAGGTGCTGAGATTAAAGACATGTGCCACTATTCCCAACTTTCCTTGGGGAATTTTGTGCAGATAAATACTAGGTTAATGGACCCTCAGCTAGAAAAGCTATAAAACTGTAAACACCGTGTATCTTCTAATTGGGTCTGAAAAACCTTATGCTGAGTTGGTAACTATAGCTGCCTCTGAAAGGGATCTGAAGAGCTGTCGGGTACATTTAGGGTGGTTTTTTGAGCAAATGTATGATTTCTCTTGGCCCTGAACATATTCAAGCCCAGTGTTGTACGACTTACATATGTAAACAGGATCTTCCTGTTGGTTTTGGGTTTTGCTTTTGAGTTTCTTTGTGATACTGTAGGAACACATGCTTTCTTCTTCTATGTACACTTGACCTAATACGACTCTTGAAACTGCCGTACTACCTATAGTGTCTGTTACTTAGCAGAGGATGAAAAGGCAATGCAAAGTGCTTTATTACAGTCAGGAATGTGGAGGAGCAGTCTCTTCCCTGCCTGCCGTCCACTGAACTAAACTGTAAAGAAGGCTTGGTTTGTGGAAGTGGTGCACAGGCTCTGTTGCTCTCCAGCCTTTTTTTTTTTTTTTTGAGACAGAATGTCTCACTGAGCTTCAAACTCACTACCTCAGCTGGGCTGGCGAGCCTTGGAGTGCCTCCTCCACCTGCATGTCTCCACCCTATGATGCAGAGCTGAAGTTGCAAGACTGCATCACCATGCCTAGCTTTTAAAAACATGGATGCTGGAGATGAGCACAGGCATTCTTGCTTGTATAGCAAGTGATCGTACCACTGAGCCGTTTACAGCATCTCCCTAGCCTTGTTTCCAAGTCTTTTCTGTACTCTAGGCTGACTTTGTCCTGGAGATCTTCCTGCTTCTGCCTCCAGAATGCTGGGTTTACATGAATCACTACTACACATATCATAAAGAAATCTTAATTAAAATTAAAATCTAACGTGGAAAAATATACTTTGTAGAGAAAGGTAGAAAGCTGAACTTTAAAATATCTTAGGATGATTGACAGAAGATTTGAATGTGTCTACAGACATGTAGCTGGTGCATTCTGCTCACACCCCTCCCCCTTTCTTTTGGACTCCTTCCAACACTGGCTTATACCTTCTTCACAGGTATAGTTCAGTGCACAGCTGTAAAGGAAGAAACTGCTCCTCTAGATATCTTCAGTTTGTTTTGTGCTTGGGTGTTCTTTACTTGAGCAGTTTTTTCAGGGAGTTGAGTCCTAATTCTGATCTTTTCCAGATTGCAAAAGTCGAGAAACTCAAACCACTGGAGGTGGAGTTACGGCGGCTCGAAGACCTTTCAGAGTCCATTGTTAATGACTTTGCCTACATGAAGAAGCGGGAAGAGGAGATGAGGGACACCAACGGTGAGTGGGGTAGCTTTCGTTTCTCAGTCAGTGAGCTACGAAGGAGACAGATCCTGCTCACCGAATGCTAGAGTACACTTCTCAGGTTGGGAAAGTGGAATATGATTTAGGGAAAGAAAATTGCTTCTTTAGGGCTGTTGTTACTGACAGGTAAGTTAGCTCGATGGGTTTTCAGGATGAAATTTTCTTTTGTGATATGTAATGACCATATTTTTGGTTAGCTTGTAGCAAAGTGATACCAACTTGTAATTTTTTACATTTTAAATGGGATTAAAAACAAAGCAGGGCTAAAGATGGAACTCAGAGCCTTGTGCATGCTAAGAAAGTGTATACCACTGAGGTACTGCTTCTTCTCAGGGTCTTGCTACGTAGCCCAGGCTGGCCTGGAACTCAGGATCCTCCTGGCTAAGCCTCTCAAGTGCTGAAATCACAGGTGTATTACCATACCCACTTTTGCTTGCTTGCTTTCTTTAATTGTTTGAACTCTTTGAACTCTGAGACTTATGGACAGAACTGTCTTTCCTCCCTGGCCATTGTTTAGCCGACTAAAGCAACTTACTTCATTCCACTTATGATGTTTTTGTATTGTTTTGTTTCTTTAGAGTCCACAAACACCCGGGTCCTGTACTTCAGCATCTTTTCCATGTTCTGCCTCATTGGACTGGCCACCTGGCAGGTCTTCTACCTTCGTCGCTTCTTCAAGGCCAAGAAGTTGATAGAGTAATGAGGGTCAGTCTTCTGTCCCCTGGAGCCAGCAGAACATCGCTGGGATGAGCCTGGCCTAGCCCAAGGCCATCCTACTAACAGTACCATCAAGGCACAGCTGAGCTTTCTTGCCAGAACTCATTCTTTTGGTGTGGGAGAGAACATGGGCACCACCTACACCCAACAAGTCAATGAGGACTTTTCAATGCAGTAGGATTTGGACTGGTTTTGCAAAAAGATTATTAAAGTCGCCTATGGAAAAAACAAAACAAAACAACAAACAGAGGTTACCTAGATAACGCCAAAGCCAGCATTCGTCCTGGGCCGCCTCACAGGGTCTGTTTGAGTTGTTTGCTCTTTCTCCCACTTGCTCATCGCCTTGGTCCTTTACTCTAGTTCTCCTCCAAGATTTCTCTGACCTCGGCCAGCTCTTTCTTATCAGTTGTCTCTTTGGTTTCCTTGTGAAAACACCTTGAACTTCTCTTGGTCCTTAGATGAAATGTTTACATAGCTTCTGGTGATATCCTTCATAATTTTATGTCTCCTAAAAGGGTCACGGGTGGAACACATAAAAAGTGAGCTTTGAACTGTAGATAATCTCTCAAAAGAAATCTCATTTTTAGACCATTAAAATGTTTGTGCTCGACTGCTTGAAGTCTTTGTGTATGTGTGTTTAGTTCTGTCCAGTTTATCACTTGTAGATCTTGTCCACGTTGCAAGGTCGAGTAGTTCCATCACTGGTCTTCACTCTGTGCTGTTGTAGCTAGCCACTCCCTTCTTCAGCTCAGGCTCTGGCTCCCTAATCTGCTCACCTGTTCTGAACCTTTGTAACTCTGTTATGTAAATGGGTCATCATGAGTGTAACCTTTGGAGCTTGACTTTCTCCACTCGGCATAATTCCCACGAGGTGCCCCTCAAAGGTGTAGCACATACTGATTGTTCCTCCAGGTTATGGATGGTACTGCGTTGTGCTTAAAGATCATATGGGTAGGCCTGGGGATTTGGCCCTTAGCTACTAAAGTTCTTATGTGAATGTATGCTTTCCTCACTCTGGGAGAAATGCTTAGGAGGGCAGTTGCTCTGCTGTGTGGAAGCACATGTAGTTCTAAAGGAAGCTTCCCTGCTCTTGTCTAGAGTGGCTGTAGCATGTTATATTTCCACACGCGCGTTAGTCTTTATCATTGCTATTTTAACTTAGCCTCTTGAATGGGTGCCCGTGATATCTCATTATGGTTTTAATTTGCATTTTCCTAATGGCAGATGGGGTTAAGCATCCTTTCTTGTGCTTGTCATTTGCCATCTGTATGTCCTGTCAGTGAAATGTCTGTTGGTGGCTTTTGCCCATTTTCTATATGGATCATTTGTTCGCTTCACTGTTGAGTTCTGCATGGGTCCTCGAGCAAATGGGTGGTTGCTTGAACTTTTCATAAACTTGTACCAGGAAAAATGAGTACATTTTATCAGCCCTTCATGCGTGGCCAATCACTGATCTAATTCTTGTTCTTCAGTGTTATCTCAGAGACTTGGACACACTGGGTTTAACTTGGACATCTGGGAAAGTCACAGATAGTAAATACTTGAAAATATGTGTTGTAACAACAAAACCAAGGTTCACTTGGTAAGAGTTTAAAGTACCTCGAGGCAGTTCTGGGGAGTACCTCAGGTAGGTAGAATGCCTACCTAACATATTGCCAGCACCAGGGGGAAAGTAGGTACAAACGCTTGTAAACAGGAAAAATACTCATTTATCATCTAACATCCTTCCCACTTCTTCTGGGAAAGTGGGTAATCTTTTAACCCTGCTGACCTGTTACAGGACTTGTCTTAATTGCAGTTCTGAGAATTATAGGACTTGCAGTAAAGAAGTGGAATACTGAAGTTATCAAAGAACACCATTAAGATGACCTGGATGAAGTATGAAAGTGAAGGGGGTGATTTATGTGGTTAAGTCTCAGGCTGTTCTGTTAAGGTTCCAGTTACTATAAACTCAAAAGCCTTTTTTGTCTTATGATTCCCATAAACTCCTCTTGCATGGCCTTGAGTGTTCTCTGGTACAGCAGTGCCATCTGCTGTTGAAATGATAGATCTCACTTCTAAGATCTTAGCATGTGAGTCCTCACCATGGCAACAGCAGATGGTCAGAAATCTGTAACATCCTTATATCAAGTGATAGAAGAACAATTTAAGTATGAAGAGAATAAACAATAAAAGAATAAACTTTTGGGTCAAAATCCATCTGTAGACTTTTAAATACAAAACCATAGTCTGCCCCATTAGCCTAACAGGAGATTCCTATTTTCTGACTTGTGCCTTCCCCTCTTTAAAGAACAATGACAGCCACTCTATTAGTTTTCTGTTTGTGTTCTGAAAAATGTCAATTTTTCAGAGAGGAGAAAATAGAACATTCTGTCCATGCTTTTGTTTCCAAGAACAACTGTAAACTTAAGCTTTGGAGAACTGAAATTCTTTCAAGTCCTTTCGTTTGTTTTGATTCATGCCAAAAACAACCAAACTGGACATTGTGCTTCCAGTTTAATTGAAGAGCATTTGCCTTTGACAGTAGGCTAGCACAAAAGCATATCTGCTTTATAAACAGCTATAGTATCTGCTTCCCTCCATCTCAGCATCTTCAAAATAACCTGAGAATAATACAGTCTAGCACAAAAGCATATCTGCTTTATAAACAGCTATAGTATCTGCTTCCCTCCATCTCAGCATCTTCAAAATAACCTGAGAATAATACAGTCTCAATAAGCCTTGCTCCGTACCATTGTCATTACTCCCCCCCACCCCAGCAGAGCCGTCTTCTGTTTGTTAACGGGAAGAGGCATGTGGGATTTATACAGGCTCACCTGTTGGAGATTTTTGTGTAAACTTTCACAAATAAAGGCTAGCAGAAACCATGTGAGGTGTACTTATCTGTTAATGTTTAGTGCCCCTTGTCCGGGGTAGCAATAATTCCTCTGTATTACTGCTTTTAATAGAGTACAGGGAGTGAAAACTGATGAATTAAAGAAAAAGACATTGTCACTGATTTACTCCAGATGGATAAAGTTTATCTGTGAACTAGTAAATCCTTACACACATGTAGTTCTTATGTCACTGGTCATGTCTTGTATGTCCTCAGAGGATCTGGACTCTTAAGCTGCTCAGTAGCATCTTTTCTTGCAGCTACCACCGGAGTTGTTTCCTCCAGTTTCCCTCTTGCCTCTGTCCCTGAAATGTCCCTTCAGTTTAGAACCCTGAGGTGTTTCAGTTTTGAATTTTTAACCCTCTGGGTAAACTGCACCCCAGACAACAAAGGGCAATTTCTCTTCCCCTTTAACTTTTTAATATTTTTCATGAATATTCCTTATTGAATTTTTATTTATTCTTATGTGTATGGTGTTCTGCCTGCATATATGTCTGTGCACACCTGGGGAAGCCATAAGAACAGATCAGATCACCTGGACTGGAGTTAGAGACAGTTGTGGACTGCCATGGGAATCAAACCTGGGTCCATCTCCCCATGAATCTTCTTTCTAAAAGCCAACTGAAGTGTTTTATAGATTACTAGCTGTCCACACACACATACGATTTATTAGTAAATCCATAGCCTACTAGGAATCCTTTTTAACACTGTTTTCCAGTTTTTTGTTTTGTTGGGGTTTTTTTTTGTTTGTTTGTTTTTGTTTTGTTTTGTTTTAAAGACAGAATCCTTGTGTAGACCGGACTGGTCTCAAACTCATAGCAGTCCCCTCACCTTAATCGTCCAAGAATTGTATTTGAAAGGATGAACCACCGTACCTGGCCAAGTGTATTTTAACATCAAAAACCGCCTTGTGGGAGCTGAGAAGGTATCTTAAGTCCGTAAAGAACATGGCATGGAAGCATGAACGCCTGAGTTTGGTTCTTAGCATTCATGGAAGAAGCTGTGCATAAGAGATGACCTGTGCTTCCAATCCCAGTACTGGAGAGGCAGAGACGGGGATCCTTGGGGCTCTTTGGCCTGTAAGCCTAACCTAACCACTGAGCTTTAGGTCTCGGTGAGGGACTATGTCTCAAGAAAACTAAGACGGATGGCTCCTGAGAAATGACACATAAGACTGACCTGTAACGTATATGTGCATACAAACACATACACACCAAAGTGTTTTCGCAGTGATGTTTTAGGGAACATAGTGACTCAGCAGAACTGATGACTGGGGACTGGAGAGGTGGCTGAGTGGAAGAAAGCACTGGCTGCTGCTCTTGCAGAAGAGCATTATTAGATGTTTGGTTCCTCGTACCTACATTGTAATTCAGTTCCAGGAGCGCCCTTCTGAGCTTTAAGGGCACGAGGTATACACATACTGTATATACACACACAGAGGCAAAACGCTCATACATACCAAACAAAAGTAATCTTTAAAAAACTCGGAAATTAATTCATTTCGATAAAATCATGTCATTTGTTATATTTACATACTTTATAAGTTATTCTGCTTGGTGATGTCCTCCCATATATGAGCCACATGCATAATTTAAAATGTTGCAGTGTCACAAAAAAGTTAAAAGAGACAAGTAGAATTAAGTATCAGCAGTGTTTAATTAGTGTGTTATATTATTGCCATATGCCATCAAAATAAAAATGATTCATGTTTCCTATTTTAATATAAAACCTTTGAAATCCAGTGTGCATTTGTACACCTTACAGTGTAGGTATTTGAGTCTTGCTTGTATAGTTACGTGGCTATAATATGCCATGTGGAAGTGTAGACATTTGGTCTTTAGTGACCAAATTTTTCCAATAATTTTATGGGCCCTTGTGGTTTGCATTCACAAATTAGAAATTGGCAATATAGTACACTGTTCATTTGTTAAAATATGAAAATGGTCTGTTTCAACCAAAGGCCTTTAAAATAATGTTGAGGATCTCAAGATTTATGGGTATTTACAGATTAGTTTTAGGTTGGGCATGTGACCTGTAGTCCTAGCACTTGCGAGGCTGAAGCAGGAAGCATGTTGTAAATTTGAGGCTAGCCTATGCTACATAGTCCCAGGCCAGCTTGGGTTGCAACATTAAAGTTTTGTCTCAAAAAATTAAAATTAATTTTAGTTCACTCTAGTGAATTCAGCGAGAACTTTCTGTACTTTTGAAGATTCAAAAGAACATTCCACTAATGAAACTGTTAAGATCTGTAAGCATAATTAAGGTCATTCACAGTTTGAGGCAGTCAAGTTAAAGGCAGTAAATAGTTCTTTAGTGCAAAGGGAGCAGGAAGATGAATTGTTAGCCTTAAGTAAAACTTAATTTCTTGAAATGAAAGTCAATGCTTATAATTTTAAGTAATCTGATTTCCCCATCATTTCAGCTCAAATATATAATGACTTCCTATTCTGTTAAACAGAGTAGTTTAGCTAAAGTCTACTGTGCCCAGATAAATAAGAGGCAATATTTATTCTCAAAGTGCCTTCTCACCGTTATTAATACTTTAATTTGGGTATTCCTGAGAATCCTTCACATGGCCAGCAAGTTCAGCTTCGATCCACACCTCCTAAATGCCTTCTGGAAACCTTGAACTTGTAAAAGTGCTTACTTACACAAAATTTTTACTGCCTCACTATTTCCTGTTCTTTGTAAGACTGATCTCCATAAGCGGGCAGTGGTGGTGCACGCTTTAATCCCAGCACTTGGGAGGCAGAGGCAGTTGGATTTCTGAGTTTGAGGCCAGCCTGGTCTACAGAGTGAGTTCCAGGACAGCCAGGGATACATAGAGAAACCCTGTCTCGAAAACAAAAAAAAAAAAAAAAAAAAAAAAGACTGATCTCCATGAGGATAGGACCCATGCTTATTCTGTGTTGTAATCCAGCACCTGGCACGTGAAGTACTACTTGTATTTGTTAAGTGAGAGAGCTCAAAATTCAGAAAGATTTGCATAATTAGAGCACTCAGAAAGCAACATTAGTGAACAGGCAGGATGTGACATAGTCGTGAGGATACACCTTAATATGCTTCAAAATCTCCTCCGCCTTTCTTTAAGTCTGCACTTCAAAAGACAAACGTTTCTGGTACTGATGATAATAATTAATGGAAATTGGCAAACCTTAAGCTCTTCATGGGTGACACTCTAACACTGGATAATAGCATAAAGCTGTATATTACAACTGATCGGTAACATCCTTCAGCAGTATTGAAAATTTGGGGCTGATGTAGTTTACTGAGTGAAAGCAAAGCCAATGCAAGCTCATGCAGCGACTTCAACATAAATGTAAAACTGTATCACATCAGATTCAGACAATAAGCATCCTTGTGGTATATACGTTTCCAGGTCATGTGTAAGTTTGACTATGTGAAAGGAAGTCAATGCAAGCATCATGCAAGCAGACTGTCATTACATAATGTCAACACTGGATCCAGATAGATTCAGACAACAGAGATCTCTGTGGTCTACCGTCCAGGTGCAGTGTGAAGCATCACCACATATTAAATGGAACATGGATGAGGTGTAGAATATCAACTCAACCCTCACACCAATCTTGACTTCTTCCTGTGTGAGAGATCTATTTGTTAAGGCCCTAGACGGAACTTCCAGAGTTCCTTACCACATTCTACCTGATCACCAAGCCTAACTGTCCCTCAGATGGATTTCTGAAATCTGAACCTCTTTAACCCAGTGATACTGCCTCAGCACCTCTTAGAATAGAAATTGCGCCAGTTTTTCCGCCTTTCCTTCAGTCTTTGTTCTCCACATGGCTTTCTGAGTTCTTTGTAAAATGGAAATTAGGTCTTACCCTAAGGTGACCAAAGTAATAACTGAGCCGGGCACTTAAGCAAAAGGATGTTTTAGTCATTATGCTAGAGAAAGCAACTTAAAGCAGATTTCCTCAGAAGACTAGAGCCTTGAGAGGCAGTAAGATGGCTCTGTGGGTAAAAGTTCTTGCCTTGCAAATCTGGCAACTTGAATTCAATCGGCAGAACCCATGGTGGAAAGAAAAAAAACTCCAAAATTATCCTCTGACAACAGCATGTGTGTCATGGAAGCACCCCCTCTAACACCCCTACCATCATGTACACACACTCTTGGACATAGAGCCCTAATCATATAGTCCTTTAATTTCCCACTGTCCACAGGAAACACCAAACTGTACAACATACAAAGTGTACTTCCTGCTTCTACCCAACAAGTGTAATGGCGCCAGCCTCATAACCTCTTAGTTTCATCACATCCTGCCCTTTCCTAATTCTGGGATCAGACTGCAGGGCTTGACTAGAAAGCTCCTCCTAACTAGCTGTATCAGGAAGACAATCCCCACCCCACCCACCCCCAACAGACACATAAACCTTGTTTTCATGATACTGTGAAGATTTGGGGCATAATATCATTTAAAAAACAAAACCCTTTAGCATAGTCCCCACTTAGACAACTCTGTGGTGGTCATAGTCCTGCAACTTTATAGACCTGAAGAAGAAGAAAAAATTGTAAAAGTTCACAGTAGTCATGAAGTTGTTTAAGGTAACATAACAATGAAACTGTATTGCAATTCCCTTGGTGTCTTGAGGGTAGGCAAGCATCGATTCTGTGTTCTCAAATATGGTGAATTTCTGGCACCTGATGTTTCAGGAATGCTTCATATTGAATCTGCAAGATGAGAAGGGAAAAGAGAAAGGCATCAAGTAGGTCTAAGGTATTTTACAAGTTGTAAAGAGGGGACCTTTGGTGGTCCTAAGAGAAAGCTCCTAACCTACAGTTTTAGATGTCAACAGACAAATGTTTTAGCTTGCTCCATTATCTTTACTACAATATCTCTATAAGAGTCCTGCCCAACAAGTCAAGTGATTGCAGTCACAGCTCTTGGGACAAACTTGTCGTCAAGATTAGCCTGAACCACCTCCAAAGTCTGACGCAGTCTGGAGAGCTGGTAAAGGATGCAGGGAAGCAGTCAGCAGGCCCACTGTGTGGTCGCTCTTCGGCTTCCACGACACTCACAGGTGCTAAGGCCAGCAATGCCCAAGGTGTGCGGGACGCATCTGCAACAAGTGGCCACGCGAAGGCGGAGGAAAAACCTCAGCGAGCCGGAAACACCGAGAACTGCTTTCCGGGTCAGGGGGCAGGAGCCACCATGGAAGCTCACTGGGCCGCGGGGCCGCCTAAGCCGCTGGCTGAGGTCTGAGGCCAGTGAGGCGCTACGCGGCCGGGGCTGCCCGCCGTGGATACGCAGGCGGCTCCCGCCGAGCTGCGGCCTCCGCCATGTCGGTGCTGGGCGAGTACGAGCGACACTGCGATTCCATCAACTCGGACTTCGGAAGCGAGTCCGGGGGCGCCGGGGACTCGGGCCCGGGACCCAGCGCTAGCCCGGGGCCGCGAGCCGGCGGTGCGGCGGAGCAGGAGGAGCTGCACTACATCCCCATCCGCGTCCTGGGCCGCGGAGCCTTGGGGAGGCCACGCTGTACCGCCGCACCGAGGTAGCGGCCCTCGGCTCCGGCCGCTGCCGGGCCTCCCCGCGCCCTCCTTCCCGGCCCCGCTTTCCAGTGCTGCTTGCCCCTAGCTCTCTACGTACAGGCGTCCCCTGGGGTTTCTGTCTCAGGGCCCCACCGTGCTTTCGCTTACCTGCTCTAGGAAATTGCTTTTATCACCGCTGTCATTGAGCGGTCTTTCGAATTTTAGCTTTCCCGTTTGTGATTAGACTTAGCGATACCTACCCCTCCCCCAAAAAACTTTACTATTTTTAAAGGTTACTTTGAGATCCAAACGAAGGTGTTTTGCACATTTGGAGCAGTCTAGAAAAGCTTACTTCCTTTCATATAGCTGTTCAAGGTCGGGATGGGGAGTTGGTGTGTACTTCCAAATAGCCACACTAGCAGTTACAACACACACTGCTAGTTCTGTAGGTTTTGGTTTTTTTTTGTTTTGTTTTTATTTTTTCATAAATGATCACTCGGAGGATATTCCTTGATCACCAGAAAGATCATTGTGTCTTGTTTTTGTTTGTTTTGTTGTTGTTTGTTTTGTTTTGTTTTCGTTCTTCCTTTTCCTTCAGTGATTGATTGATTGATTGATGTAGTTGGTTCGGGAAAACAAGGACCCCTTTCTTTGAGAACCTAAGGAAGTTAAGTCATTTTTTCCCACCTTCTTGCATAAGTTCACAATGGAGACACTCATGGGTCACTGACGCCGAAATTAAGAATGTATACTGATTTAGAACCCTGTAGTAATGATTCCACTCCCCAAAACTAACCATAACTTGGGTTCAATCGCCACAGCCTTAAAGCTCTAGCTTTATGGTAAACATTTAATGAGAACTTGCCGAGGTTGCAGAAGGTGATTTATGCATCTGCAATTCTAGTGTCTGCTCCCAGCCAGCACTTTTGTGCTGGGGATAAAACAGACTTTGCCAATGCTCGGAAGGCATTCTACCACTGAGCCATACCTCCAGCCCCCAGCATGCATCTAAGACTGAAAGATAGAAGAAAAGTAGTTGTAAGAAAATATCTTTGTTCTTTTCTATTCCAGTAACCCATTAATGGACATTCTCATCTGTCGTAGTCTGTGTTTTTATTTGTGCCCAAAGATGAGTGTCACTATTATTGTCTAGCATTTAAGTCAGTATTTTTTAAGTGGCTCACTCTCTCACAGTTTAGCTGAGAGCACCAGTTTCCTATCTCTGTCTTATATGTCGTGTTCAACTTGATTACTAGCTTTGAGTTAATTTTATCACACTTCTCAGAACTGTATGACGTTCTCTCTGTCACATGGTATTTATAAGATATGAACTTACAAAGCTTCTTAGAAGCAGCCCTTTCCCTCTACGTTGTAGTTCAGGGAGAAGGCCAGTCAGTGATGTTAGTAACAGGGTCTTAGGTGTGGATATCCAGAGGAGAAAAAAGGACTGGGGACTCCCGTGCAGGGCCTGAGGAAGAGTCGTATTTACATGTATGGTAAAAAGTTTGAAGTTTTCCAAAAGAAAATTTGAAAGGCCTTGCTGAGGTATTCTAAAGGAATGTTACTGTGGGTGCTGGTAGGCTAGGAAAGCAGTAGCTAAAGAATGAGAAGTACCCAAAAGGGAGTAAAGGTTAGGTCAGTCTGCATGGAAGTGACTACAGCTTATGAGGATTAGAAAAAGCTGTGTGTGTGTGTGTGGTGTGTGTGTGTGTGTTTGGGGGCATCTTACTCAGAAAGAGTAAATGAATGTCATGAAGTTTATGAAGTCAGGCGGGTTTTAATACTTGCATTCTATAAGCCCCTGTAGTCCGATGGAGATGCTGCTGCATGCTTCTCTTCTTCCTCAGATTCCAGCTCTGCCACAGACCCCATTGTGACTAGGGACCACAGCATCCCTCAACAGAATCCCTGAGATCAGGTCATCTAATACTAATATCTGGAACTGATACCGTGCAAATTAAGGGTAGCAATAAAGTCATGTTTTGATTTTTTTCCCTTTATTTATTTGTGCATATGTGTGGAGGTCGAGGACAGCTTGTGGGCGTCAGTTCTTCCACCGTGCAGGCTCTGGGGCTCAAATTCAATGATCAGATTTGACAGTATGCACCTTTACCCACTAAGCCAATTTATTAGCCCTTAAAATAACATATTTTTAAAAAAGATTTTGTTTTGTAATTTTTTTGGTTTTTTTTTTTTTTTTTTTTTTTTTTTTGGTTTTTCTAGACAGGGTTTCTCTGTATAGCCCTGGCTGTCCTGGAACTCACTCTGTAGACCAGGCTGGCCTCAAACCCAGGCTGGGTATGTGCAAGTGAGTGGCGGTCCCTTCAAAGGCTAGGCGCATTGGGTCCCACCGAGGCCCTCCCAGAGCCAAAGCTATAGACGTTTGTAGCGGCCCGAAGTGGACACTGGTAATCAAACTCTGGTCCTCTGCAAACACTCTCTTAAACACGCAACCAGCTTTCTGAGCCGGGAAATAACACCTTCAACCTTTGGTTCCCCCTAGTTCTTAGCAAATTATAATACCCGTGCAGAACCTTAAAGTCTGTTAAAAGGAGTAAAGAGTCATTCTTTGGCCCTCTAGGAGGTCTTCTTTCTAGGCTCACAGGTTGGGTATGGACCTGTGCACTGCCAGGCAGGAGGAAAACATGCTGCTCCTGTCCTGTGTTGTAGGATGACTCACTGGTGGTGTGGAAGGAAGTTGATTTGACCCGGCTCTCTGAAAAGGAGCGTCGCGATGCCTTGAATGAGATTGTCATTCTGGCGCTGCTGCAGCACGACAACATTGTTGCCTACTACAATCACTTCATGGACAACACCACCCTGCTGATTGAGCTGGAGTACTGTAACGGTGAGCAGAGCTCGTGGGACTTCCTCGGACACTCACGTGATGTCTTACTGTGAGGGAGACGGGTATAAGAACGGACCTGGAGTGATGATAAACCTTGAAATGGATTTCTGGAGAAATGGCTGAGGCCCTGGAGAAATGCAAGATGATGTTCAGAGTGTGGGGAGAGTTTCCCTCCATCATTCTTCTTAAAGAGTTCCAGCCATCTCCAAGTCACTGAGTTTTGTGGTGGGGGATGGGTTCTTTCTGGTTTTTGTTGTTTGGTTTTTATGAGTCTCGATATATCTCAGGCTTGTATAACCCAGATTGGCCTTGAACTGATAGCAGTCTTGCTCGTCTCCCTGGGGCTGAGATGGCAGGTGTCAGCCACCACTCCTGGCGCTGCAAATCATTTTTTCAGCTGTATTTCGTATATCTTTTTCAGGGTTTTCCTCATGGAATGACAGTTCACCATTTTAGACATAACACAGTACCACATGGTGCAATGTTTAATGAAATCTTATATAGGATATTTATTTACATTAACTTCAACTAATGGTATTCTATTAATAAATGGTCTAAAAAATCATAAGTAAATGAGAAAGACACTATGGTGTGACCTTATTTTTATGGTTTCTGATTTCTTGGACACATTTATAGATAGATAGATAGATAGATAGATAGATAGATAGATAGATAGATAGATAGATAGATAGATAGCAGTTCTGCCTAGTTGTTGAAAAAACTGAATTCTAACTGACCTCACATCCTGAGTTCCATTGCCCTCTTTTGGGGGGAAAACAGCCTTGTGCCTTAGTTGCCTCATCTTAAATGAGTTTGTTGGTTCTAGGATTTATTAAGTGAGCTCTTTCTATGAAGCAAGTGTTTGATAACAGGCCTTATTATCTACCAGTCTTACTACACATGAGAATCTCCAGAGCCTTTTCTGAGCTGCACATTAAGGAGGTACTAGCTTATTCATCTACACTGTTACTTGTGATTAGCTCTGGTTCTGAACAACCCTAAATATACAGTTATATTTTTAAATTTATTACATTTTTTTTAAGATTTATGTGCATTGGTATTTTGACTGCGTGTATGTCTGTATGAGGGTATCAGATCCCCTGGAACTGGAATCACAGACACTTGTGAGCTGCCATTTGGGTGCTGGAGACTTGAACCTGGATCCTCTGGAAGAGCAGCCAGTGCAATTAACAGCCAAGCCATCTCTCTAGTTCCACAAGTAATTTGTAAAGTAGCAGGGGCATTACATAAGTCACTTCCTTTTGGGTTAAGAGGAACTAGAACAAATGATACCTTTTTTTTTCACACTTCATTACTGAATTGCAGGGGAGGAGAATTGTAAAAATTTATTCATAAATTGGAACTGTAGGGCCGGCAGTGGTGGTGCATGCCTTTAATCTCAGCACTTGGGAGGCAGAGGCAGGCGGATTTCTGAGTTCGAGGCCAGCCTGGTCTACAGAGTGAGTTCCAGGACAGCCAGGGCTACACAGAGAAACCCTGTCTCGAAAAACCAAAAAAAAAAAAAATTGGAACTGTAGGTAGGAAATAAGATGAAATTTATACTTACTTAGCAGAAAGAAATGAGTAAAAGTAATAATAACTTAAAACCATCTAGGAGTAGACCCTAGATTTTAGGAAACCTTTTTAGTACAAAGAAAAAGTTATTTATAAACTGTATTTTTAAACCAGTACATCATAGGTGAAATCTCCAGGTTCTAGTATCACACTGACAAAACTACTACAAAAATACCAAGTCTAGAAAAGAACACACTCCGGCTTTGAAGCTGTTTCCCTAGAGATACATGAGTGATCTTCACTCTCAGGTTTTTTAAAGCTGAGAGTTTCCCGTTTTTGTATTGAGCATCTTGTATGGGGCAGGGGACTTTTGACAAATATTTCTGACAGGAAGATGAAAAGAATTTTGTACCTATATAAAAAAACACAAGAGGGAAGGAATAATTTCCTTTGGGAAGGAAGCAGAACCCTTCATTTCATGATGTCACCTGTTAAAGGCCCTATTAATACAGCACCCAAGTGTTCGTCTCCGTTGAGCAACTCAACCTGTTTTTTGTTTAATTGTAGGAGGGAACCTCTATGACAAAATCCTTCGTCAGAAGGACAAGTTGTTCGAAGAAGAGGTAATTTATATGTGTGGCAGGAAGCTAGATTATGTTTAATTGTGCATTCTGGTTCTGTCTTTACTCTTCCGACAATGAAGAGTGTTTTTTTCCTTTTGTTCAGACTCCTTCCAGGCTCTGAGTGATATTCATGAGAAAGGAAACCTCTAACAAGGAAGCTGTCTATAGCTGCTTCCTAACCGTTTTACCTCCACACCATGATTCACTATGGGCTTTCTTTCCTGGTTCTATTACTGCATACTGGTATGCCCAGTTTTCTGTACCTTTGCATTCTTCCTGGGGTTCTTTCCACAAGTCTGCTTACGTACGTACTGTATGTAATGACCTTGGAACTATTTTAGATGACCTATGTTTCCTTTTTACCCTTACTACTTTTCTTTGCCTACTCAACCTACAAGCAAGGGCTATCAAGTTATGCTGAGTTGTAACCTCTGGTTGCAGCTTCGTGTGTGTGTGTGCGTGTGTGTGTGTGTGTGTGTGTGTGTGTGTTGTGTGTTGTGTATTTAAATGGGGTTTTTGTTTCTAATCCAAATATAACATTTTGACTCTGCAGATGGTGGTGTGGTACCTTTTTCAGATTGTTTCAGCAGTGAGCTGTATCCATAAAGCTGGAATCCTCCATAGGTAATGTCTGAAAAGAAACTTGTGGATTGGAATCTTCACTCCTAATCCAATTCTACCCTCAGGACCCCCATTAGCATATTCATGTCAGGTTTCCCCGGTGATAATGAGGAGCAGGAGTAAAGAAGCACAGTATCTGTGATCTCTGAGGTTAGCCCAGGTTTGTGATCTAGGAAGATTCTCCTCGGTGGCTAGATAACTAAGTACTTAGTTATTTCTTATACTTGTTCCTTAGAGTTGAGATCATTGATTATCAATGAAGCCCAGAAAGTGCTGTAAAGGGAGCTCATAGTACATGTTTTCTCTGAGGAAAAGTAGTTGACAATTGTTGTTAGTACTGCAAATTTATTTTTATTTAAATACAAAAGTATTCATTTTATATGATTTTTCCAAGTCTTTTTTTGATAAAAATTTGGAGAGCAAGGTTATCATTCATCTCTTGCAATAGAAGAAAACCATTCTGAGAACCCGTCCACCTTATATCTGCCCAAGCAAGTAGCCATTGCTGGCGACGGATTATAACATACCAGAGATTCTGTTAGTGTTTGCCCGTTTAGGTAGACTGTGTAGACTGTATTTCTTTAAAGCTACGGAATGTCTGCCTACATTGCATGGTTGTTACTTTCCTTTTAAAAGTAAAGAAATATACTGTTCTAGTTTCCTCACATTTTGTAAGAAAAGAAGCCAAATGTGAGCCAGCCAAGGGTTGTGTTATATATGATCAGTTCATCTTTAGAAAGGGCCAGGAGCTTTATTCCGATAATTGAAACAGCCTCGTACGCTGTTTCTGAGCCGTGCAGTCTCTTGCGCCTTAACAGATTATTTGAAACTTTGACATCAACTATGTGTTAAGGGATATAATTCAGGACCTAACTGGTAGCTGAAAAGCAGTGTATCTTCTAGGAATATGATTTTCTGGAGCACTGTCCTGTCATCTGACTCCTCCCCTAGTGACATCCTTTGCTGGGAAGCCCTAGAGAGTGAAGATAGTTGTCTGCCCTTCCTTCCTAAGCCCCTTCTCCAGCATTACACTGGTGGTGAGCACTGTGTGGGGCATTTACAACCTGTGACACAAACCAGGAGGTGCTAGCACTCATTTTTATTCTATTCAGATCCCAGGAAAAGGTAGGCAGGGAACTTAGGTCATTGTTACAGGGGCTTAATATATTATATCTTCTTTTTCAGAGATATAAAGACATTAAATATTTTTCTGACCAAGGCAAATCTGATAAAGCTTGGAGACTATGGCCTAGCAAAGAAACTTAATTCTGAGTACTCTATGGCTGAAACAGTGAGTATAGTCTTCATCCTTTTTTTTTTGAAGTTTTTAAAAATACATGTTCATACATGTGCCTGCATATGTGAATCACCACATAAGTACAGGTGCCTACAGAGACCTGAAGAAGAAGGGTTACAGGCAGTTGTGAGCCAACTAATGTGGATGCTGAGAACCACACCTGGGTCCTCTGCAGGAGTTCCAAGTACTCCTAATCACAGGGCCATCTCTGCAGCTCCCTAATATGTTTCTTTGTTTATTTTGTATGAGTATACATGATGCACCTGGAGGTTATAGGAAGACTTGTGGGAGTCATGACTCTGTCATGTGGATTCTGGGGATCAAACTCAGGTTGTCAGGCTTGGCAGCAAGTGCCATTAGCAGCTGAGCCATTCTACCTGATTTTAAAAAGATCATTAATTAAAAAAGCAGACCTGAGCTGGGCAGTGGTGGCGCACGCCTTTAATCCCAGCACTTGGGAGGCAGAGGCAGGCGGATTTCTGAGTTCGAGGCCAGCCTGGTCTACAGAGTGAGTTCCAGGACAGCCCGGGCTACACAGAGAAACCCTGTCTCAAAAAAACAAACAAAAAAAAGCAGACCTGAGATGGCCTTTATGACAGCCTTAGCATTAAAACCCAAGTATTATATCTCTGGTGTTACAGTGCTCTGCCCTTAAAAGAACATGGAAATGTAAATTAATACAATTAACTTTGTCCTAATGTTTGCTGCTATTAAGACATGCCTGCAAACAATGTAGCCATCTAGACTTGAGAGTCTTTTTCAGGAACTCAGTGTTTGTACGGTAATGGCCAATTCCTTATGGAATTTTTTTTCTGATAAAACTAAAATTTGACTGTTAACATTTAGCTAGTTAAATGCAATAAGAACTGATATAAAAATATATGAATGCCATTTAAGCCTTTGACAATTGTGCTTTGCTAACTAAAGATATAAATACCTTTATATAAAATATAAAGAACCTGTGTTCTTGGAAGTGGTGTAGTTAATATACACAACATTCTTATTTTCCTACCTCTGTGTTCTCTTTTGAGGTAGTGACATTGGTGTAGCCCAGATAAGCCTTGACCTAGACATCCTCCTGCCTCAATGATAGGATTACAGGTGTGTGCTGCTGTGTCCAACTTTCAGATACCATTCTTTTAGATTTTTTTTTTTTTGAAACAGGGCTCAAACCTTCTATGTAGCCAAGTTCTTGATCTAGCCATTGACCTTGTGCTGCCGTCTCCCAAGTGCTGGATTCACAGGCATTACCGTTGTGCCTAGCTCCAAGACCATTATCTGTTGTCTTAGATTTTGTTGTTTATGTGTATGGGTATTTTGCCAGAAGCAGGCATCACACCAGAAGGTATCAGACCCACGGGACTGGAGTTACAAACAGTTGTCATTTTTGTCATATAGGTGCTGGGTATTGAACCCAGGTCCTCTGGAAGAGTGTCCAATGCTCTTAGCCACTGAGCCATCTCTCCAGGCCCATTCTTAGTATATTGGATTCACAAATATCAATCTGGGCCATTTAGAATGTTTCATTATTTGTCTTTCAGTTAGAGCCTTTAACTCCTTTATTCCGTTGCCATCTCTCACTACCTATATTTAGCTTTTTCCCACTGGTAGACTTTATCTTTTTTTTAAAGATTTATTAGTGTGTATGTGTGCACGTGTGTGCACACACATAGCACTTGCATGTGTGTGCCTGTGTAGGCCAGAAGTGGGCACTGGATCCCTTGAACTTGAGGTGCAGGCATTTGTGAGCTGTCTGAGGTGGGTGCTGGTTTTCAAACTCCAGTCCTCTCTAATAAAGGACTTGAGCATTGAGTCCTCCTCACCCCCAAACTGGGAAACTTAAATGTGTCTCTGTATTAGCCAAGGTTCTCTATAGGATCAGAACTAATAGGATGATTCTCTATTAAAAGGAGACTTGTTAGAGTGATATACAGGCTGTGGTCCAGCTAGCTCAATGATGGTTGTCTCCTCAAGGAAAGGCCTCAAGGCCAGATGTCTCAGTTGGTCTCTGGAGTCCTGAAAGGGTAGATTCTAATACCAATGAAGGAGTGCCTCTGGAGTAAGATAAATGAACTTGCCAGCAAGAGGAGGCAAACAGGCAAAAAGTAAAAGCTTCCTTTTATTGTGGGCTGCCACTAGACAGCGTGGCTAACACTTTGGGTGGGTCTTTGGATCTGGATGTAGGGTGGGTATTTCCATGTCAGATGACCCAATCAAGAAAAATTCCTTACAGGTGTGCCCTGCTGCTTGAGTTTTAGGTGATTCCAAATATGGTCAAGTTGTCCAGCAAGATTAGCCATCACAGTCTCTAGCCTATTTATAGTCTGGAGTAGACCTTGAGTGTAAAGTCTGTGTGAGGCCTGAACCCACTGAGCTTTAGTCTTCCAAGTCACCCATTGTGCTTTCCCTTTAAAGTTGCCCTGTAGTAAGTGGTTCAGGAGATCTGCTAAGAATACTGTGTCCCCTGCTGTGCAGGGCTGGCCCTCTGCCTGCGGGCTGTGCAGGGCTAGCCCTCTCCCCACAGGGCTGTGCAGGGCTGGACCCTCTCCCCGCGGGGCTGAGCTCTCAGCTCCACTTGAGGCCTTGAGTCGGTCGGTGTCTCACAAAAAACGCTTCTGCAGGTGGTTTTAATGAGTGCTTTGTGATTGTTAGCACTAATTCCTTTAGTTCTTAATTTACCTGTTGAAATGGTTATATAATTACCCGAGAAAAGATGTTAATTCTGTTTTTTTGTTGTTTCCGTTGTTTAGCTTGTGGGCACTCCATATTACATGTCTCCAGAGCTCTGTCAAGGAGTAAAGTACAATTTTAAGTCTGATATCTGGGCAGTTGGCTGTGTCATTTTTGAACTGCTTACTTTGAAAAGAACATTTGATGCTACAGTAAGTTGTGTATTGTTCCCATACTGCCTTTACAATGTGGTACATGTTGAAGTGAATCAACTGCAGTTATTCCTGAAATTCTGATTTCCTGAACAGAAATCACTATAGTAAAAATGAATGAATGAAGGAGTGAGTGGCCTGTAGTTAGACCCTGGGTTATATAAGCAAGCACTGTGCTTGAATTTGTTGACTATAATTTTAAAAGTCTCTAGAGCAGTGGTTCTCAGCCTATGGGTGGAGATTCTTTTGGGGTCTAATGACTCTTTCACAGGGGTCAAATATCAAATATCCTACATATCAGATAATTACAGTTCATAACAGTAGTAAAATTACAGTTATGAAGTAACAACTGAATAGTGTTATGGTTGGGGTCACCACACATGTAAAGGCCGCAGCATTAGGAAGGTTGGCTCGCCGGCGGTGTGGCGCACGCCTTATCAGCACTTGGAGGCAGAGACGGCGGATTTCTGATCGAGGCCTGGTCTACAGAGTGAGTTCCAGACAGCCCGGCTACACAGAGAACCCTGTCTCAAAAACCAAAAAAAAAGGAAGGTTGAGCTCCACTGAGGTAGCGTCATCTGTGTGATGCACAGTTTGGAAAGCTGTTTAATTCTTATACTTTAGCTATATCAGTTTTGTTTTGTTTTTAAGCTGAGGCATATGATGTATAACACCTATCAAAGTATTTTGAAACATCACACACTTCCTAAGTAAATGGACAGCAAATCTACGTCTTTTTCTTCTTTAAAGCCTAATGTAAAAAAAACAAAACAAAACAAAAACCAAAAACTGTTTCTCAAACTTTAATTTGCATTCAGAATCAATTGAGTATCTTGTTAGAATGCAGATTCTGTTTGAACAGGTCAGGGTGGGATGGGCCACACTTTGGAGTAGCTGGAGTGGATTCACATGGTCAGGCATGAGAATGTAGACAAGTCATTTCTGTGATTCTATTTCCTCACTCTCACCTGAGAATGATGCCTAGCTCCCTGGGGAGATTTTCTGATGCTGCATATGGGAAAAGAAAATGTAGGGTAATACAGACTCACCAGTCTGTTTTGAGCTCTGTTTCTTTTCTAATGGGTGTACCTCTAATTCTCCAAAATAGTGGAGTAAGAAAAACAACTTGTGGAGTAGACAGGCTTTAGATGCTGTGATGCCTTGAGTTTTGGGTGGGTTTGGGAAGGTGTTTTGTTGTTGTTTTGGTCTAGATTGGTTTGATTTTTAAGATAGAGTTTCTCTATGTAGCCCTGGATGTCCTGGAACTCACTCTATAGATCAGGCTGGCCTCGAACTCAGACCTGTCTCTCCAGTGCTGGGATTAAAGAACTGTGGCCCTGCCACCCAGCTGATGCCTTGGGTTTTTTTTTTTACTACCTGTAATTTTGAGCAAGTTGTATTATATTTCTGAGCCCCATTTTTCTTGTGTACAAATTAATGATGCTAATAATTTCCTTACGTTTATAAAGACAAAAAGATACATGTAATATGCCTGTCTAGTTTGCAGTAGTTCCTTAATAAGATGGTGGTGGTTTCATTACACTGCTGTTAACTATCTCATTTTAAGATACTTCGTGAACTTTTTGCTGGAGGCAAATTAGTTAGCAAGGGAATTGTAGAAAGCCAAGCATGCTTAATCATGCTTCTTTTAGTGAGAGTTGGGCAGGGTCTCATGTAGAGCATGCTGGCCTACTCACTATTTACCCAGGGATGACTTTGAACTTGCGGTATTTTGTCTGCGTGTATGACTGTGTGCCACGTGAGTGCCTGGTGTCTGCAGAGGTCAGAAGACACTGTTGAATCCTCCAGAATAGGAGTAACACATAGCTGTGAACCACCCTGTGGGTGCTGGGGATTGAACCTGGGTCCTCCAGAAAACACCTAGTGCTCTTTAACTACTCAAGCCCAAAAATACTATCTTTGTATAACCAGGAACAATGTAGTCATCTTTTTCTTCTAGAACCCACTCAACCTATGTGTGAAGATCGTGCAGGGAATCCGGGCCATGGAAGTTGACTCTAGTCAGTATTCTTTGGAACTGATCCAGTTGGTACACGCATGCCTTGACCAGGTAGGCCTGATGTATTCATCTGTTTCATAGAGCCTCAGCATTTGGGTTATGACATAGGTATGAAGCACACAAAACCATGCTACCTTCCCAAGCTTGTCTCAGGGTAAACCTATTGGTTAATTTGTTGATTACACCTAGATGGACTTTAGACAAAGAAACTCTTATTCTATTTTTAATCCTTTTCAAAATCAATCAATTAATTAATTAATTATTTTTATGTGCATTGGTGTTTTGCCTGCATGTATGCCTGTGTCAGGGAGTCAAATCCCCTGGAACTGAAGTTACAGACAGTTGTGAGCCTCCTTGTGGGTGCTGGGAATTGAACCCAGGTCCTCTGGAAGAGCAGCCAGTGCTCTTGAGTGATCTCTCCAGCCCTCCTTATTTTTTTCTAATATGAAAATATGTAATTATAAGATGGTTTTTAACATCTAAATTGTATTCCTTTTTTTTTTTTTTTTTTTTTTTTATGGTCAAGTTTTGTTTTTTTGTCTTTTTTTTTTTTTTTTAAACAAGGTTTGTCACTACACAGCTCAGGCTTGCTGTGAACTTGCTGTGACCCTCTGGTCTCAGCTTCCTGAGTGCTGAGACTGTAGGAATATACCATCATACCTTGTAGGGGGATAACTGGTTTTATAAAACTATAGTCAGGTATAATAAATTCTTAACATAAAGAATATATAGTCTATCAAAGTTTCTTTTTTAACTATTTTTATTTTATGTACATTGATGATTTGACTGCATGTATGTGTGCATTAGGGTGTCGGAGCCCCTGGATCAGGAGTTATAGACAGTTGTGAGCTGCCATGTGGATGCCAGGAACCGAACCTCTAGAAGAACAACCAGTTTCTTAGCTGTATTCATTTCTAGTGTCACTGATGGTGTGGGCACAAAGCCACGTGCATCAGATTCACCAGTTGGGGATCGTAGAAGGAAAAAGATGATTCCTGGGCCCTACTCCAGACTGCAGAGTCTCCATATAAAACCCAGAAGTCTCTTTACGAGTGCCCCGGGTGACTAGGCGCTTATGTGTTAGGCTTTGAGAGTTGCTGTCTTGGCTGATGTGGAGGGCATATTGTACAAACCCTCATTCATGTGCAGTGATTGTAATAGCAAGAGACTCAGTAAACAGTAAATATGAAATGCAACATAAGAAAAAATAATTTTTGTGAGACAAAATCTCATTCTGTACCCTGACTGGCCAGGAACTTGCTATATGGATCAGGCTGGCCTTGACTCACAAAAACTCACCTGCCTCTGCCTCGTGAGTGCTGGGATTAAACGTTTTCCACCACACTGGCAAGAAATTAATATTTTTGTTGAGATTTTTTTTCTTTTTTGAGAATTTTATACATGGGTACTAACTACACTACTCCTGCCTCTCTCTCCCTTATTCTCCTCCCCAGTTCTTGATTTCTTCTTTATTACTGTTACATCTATATACACCTGCAGATATACTCACTCATATATGTCATGTATGTATATAACCTATAGAGTCCAGGTTCTAGAAGAAAAGGAAGACTGCATTGTTCCTCATTATATAAAGATAGTATTGGGGCTTGAGGGATGGTTCAGCAGTTAAGAGCACCCGGTGCTTTTCCAGAGGACCCAGGTCGATTCCAGCACCCACATGGTCGGCTCACAACTATGTGTTACTCCTGTTCTGGAGGATCCAACAGTCTTTTCTTGTGTGTTACTTGTGTCTAGGGCTGAACAACATGTAGGAGCTCGTTCGTGGAGGAAACTGGTTCTTCCTTACTCATCAGCCATTGACTACTTGTAGCTCTTCATTTAGGGCTGGGGTCATGTGGAATTTCCTCTGTCCTCATTGGCAGGTCAACTGAAAATGTCGTTATGCTACTCTCTTTCAGCAGCCATATTATAGAGATCCATGGGTGCATTTTCCCTGTCATGTCTAGGGAATAGGATATATCAACAAGCATTCTGACTTCTGATTCTTAGAAATTGTAATTTTAATTATAAATATATATTATAAATATAATTAAAATAAAAAAGACTTTATTTTTAAACTGGTTCCCATATTGCCCATCCACATTAAAAGAAACTAATCTCTTTTACTGTTTAGGATCCTGAGCAGAGACCCACTGCAGATGAGCTTCTGGATCTCCCCCTCCTCAGGAGACGTAGGAGGTAATCTACCAAGAAATCACTTCATCCAGAGATGCTTGAGAGTGCGAGAAAGGCACTGTTTCCTTCCCCAACACCCTCCTCTCATTGCTTTAGGGTACCTCCTTGCTTTTACCTCTTTGACTATTTATTCTGGGTTTGTCCTGATAGGACCCAAGAGTTCTCTGTTCCTTCACATCTGTGCAGGTTTTAATTCAACAGTTGAGGCATTAGTATCCTTAGATTTGCATTTAGGGACTTGGGGTGAGTTGTTTTGTTTTGTTTTGAGACAGACCTTGCTCTGTAACCCAGGCTGACATCAAACTTGCCATCCCCCTGCCCCAGCTTCTCAAGCACTGAGATTATAGGCATACATCAGCCTATTTTAGTTTTTTGAGGAACCTCCATACCATTTTCCATGACATATTATTTATATCACCTCCCACAGTAAGTTCCTGTCTCTCCACATCCTTGCCAGGAGGTGTTCCCTTATAGCCTTTTTAGTGGTAGCCTTGTAACTGGGGCAAGAAGAGCTCCCTGGGTTTGACGTGCTTCCCTGATGATGCTGATGTTGAGTATTTGTTATATACTTGCCTTTTTTTTTTTTTTTTTTTAACTTTGAGCAGGGTCTGTTCATCACATTTAACGAGGAGGCGGCGGTGGCGAGCTTTATCACATGGCAGAGAAGCATTCTCGAGGAGCCTGGTTACAGGAGTTGAAGCGTCAGGAAACCTGTTAAACAATAAAAAAATTTAAAAATACGAAGTTTGTTTCTTAATAGAGTTGAGGTTCTTCCTGTGTTCAGGAAATTGGCTCCTTATCAGATGGAGTTTGCCCGTATTCTCTCCTGCTCTGCAGCTGCTTCTTCATGGTGTTCCCAAGCTGCACAGGAGCTCTGTACTGTGATGTCTCCCATGTTTTAACTGTGCTGTCAGTGCCTGTTCTTTGTTCTGATGTGCCTAGTTCATGTCCTAGCTTTTTTTCCTATATTTTCTTCTAATCGTTCCATACTTTGGGGTATGTTGAAATTTTTGTTTCATAACTAATTTTTCTGGTTTCTAATTGTTTATTTTCTTAAGATTAATTTTTTAAATTGTATTTTATATATATGTTTTGCTTGAATGTGTGTATGTACCACATACATACCTGGTGCCCAAAGAGACCAGAAGAGAGGCAACACCTGCCCTTTGACTGGAGTTACCAATGGTTGTGAGCTGCCCTATGGACACAGAAACCAAAGCCCTGGCTCCTGTAAGAGCACTGAGTGCTCTTAACCACTGAGCCATTGCTCCAGTCCCCTTTGTTTTATTATATTTCTAGAACACCTTTTATTATCCTTGGACAGTTTCATACATGCATGCAATATATCTTGATCATATTCACCCTACACTCCTCCCTTTCACATCCCCAGAAGCCCCAAGCACGTCCCCTCCCACCATCACATTGCTCATGTTTTTATAACCCACTGAATCTTAATTAATACTGCCTGTGGGAATCCTGCTGGCTTGCTCTTATACAGGTAACTGTAACCTTACGGAGTTTATGAGAGCAGCAGCCATGTCGTGTCCAGAAGACAGCATTGCCCAGCTCTCTTCCCGTCATCCAACACTTACATTCTCTCCACCCCTCTTCCCCAGGGTATCCTGAGCCTTGTTGTTTTAATATCTAGAATTATGTGTTATGCCCAGATAAAGGCTGAGAGCTTCTATTTTTGTTCTATGCATATTCAGGCACTATTATCATTTGGGACTCATTAAGCATATTTAATTTTTTATCAAGCTTATTTCTCAACAATATAATTGTGGCTTTAATCTCTTAACTGAAATTTTTCAATTAATTTTTAATTGAATTTTTTATTTTGCACTTTGTAGTTTGATTATAAAACATAAGATGCTGTACTCTAGGCAGAAAAGAATAATAGAATGAAAAGCATAGATACAGAAAGTTGTATACAATACTCTGGGAACACAAAATCGTATTTGGCTACATTAGTGGTTCTAGACTTGGCCAAGCTGTCTTAAGAGCTTTCAAAAATTATGATGCCTGTGAGATAGTGTAGTAATTCATAGATTTATTCAGAATGACAAGCCTGGCTAGAATATGGGTTATAAAGAAAAGAAAGAAGGATGCGGATACTTGAATGCCAAGCTTAATTCAAAAGACTGCACAGGCTGGAGAGATAAGTACTCACTGCTTTTGTAGGCTCTAAGTTCAGTTCCAGCACTCACTCCGGGCCACTCACAGCCACCTAGCTCTGGGGAATCTACTCCTCTGGCCTTTGCTAGCACCTGCACACATGTGCAAATATGCATGCGCGCGCGCACACACACACACACACACACACTCTAAAATATATCTGAAGAAAAAAGAGTACACGAGAATTAGTTGTTTGGCCAGGCAGTGGTGGTGCATGCCTATAATCCCAGCACTTGAGAGGCAGAGGCAGGAGGATTTCTGAGTTCAAGGCCAGCCTGGTCTACAGAGTGACAGCCAGGGCTACACAGAGAAACCCTGTCTAGAAAAAAAAAAATTAGTTGTTTGTAGAAGACAGTTTATGTGATGAGAGGCTGCCCATAGAATTTACACAGTAGAACTTGTGTCAATCCTTAGGTTAGTTTAGGATGTAAGAACTGATTGGGCTGCTTATAAGCAAGGCTGGCCGCAAGACACTACTGTGTTTATGAGCCAATGGGAAGCACAGCTGTGTGGAACTAAGCTAGTAGAATTGGACAGGAAGAGTAGCAGAAAAAGTACAGTGATTGAGTATAATGGTGTACAACTATAATCCCTACTCCTGGTAGGCTAAGACAGGAGATCACAGGTTCAAAGCTAGTCTGAGAGACATACACAGACACACATAGAGGGAGGGAGAGAGACAGAAATTTTTTAAAGATACTGTCTATGCAGAATCTATACAAATGGCACAGTGAAGAAAGGGAGAGAGTCAGAGATGACTGAAGTTGATTGGGAAAGAATGAAGGAGTATTGTCAGTTACAAAAATAGGGAAATCAGAAAGAAAAGCTGGCTTGGCGGAGAGATAGCAAGCCCAGGATTGGAAATGCTGAGTTTGTTAGTCAGTAGGCAGACCAGATGGAGACTTGCATGTGCGTCAGAGACTCTCAAGGCCCCCTGTTCCAGTCCAGACCATTTCTCATACATAGAAAGGAAAGACCTGCTCCCCTTTTTTGTTTAACAAGTCATACAATGTCAGGTCTGTGGAACTCAGTTTTTTGGTTGCTTTCCTAAATAATTTGTCCTGTTGTAGGATGCATACATATGTTTATAATATTTAGTTTATGAAATGTATTAAAGGGGCCTGGTTGCAATGTGCCTGGTATTTTACTCATGTAACTTTATTTTTCTTTTGGTAGAGAGATGGAAGAAAAAGTCACTCTGCTTAATGCACCTACAAAGAGACCAAGGTAATGCTCAAAAGACTGTGGAAATGCTGTGTAGCTTCCGTTTTTGACCTGGGAGGCTTACTTGAGTCTGTGCATATGCATTATTGATCTTACAGTCTGGTGTCAGTTTATGAGCCAACGTCAGCTTAAATGTCAGATGGTCACTTCTTTATTATTTTTTAAGATTTGTTTGTGCATTGTGTGCATGGAACTGCCTTCAAAGACAGAGCAGGGCACCGGATCCCCTAGAGCTGGATTTGCAGGCACTTGTGAGCCACCTGGTTGCTGAGAGGCATCCACTGAAAGAGCAGTACATACTCTTAACTGCTGAGCCTTCTCTTCAGCCCCTACTGAGTATTTTTGTTGTTTTGTTATATATTTTTTAAATGTATATGGCTGTTTCACCTGCATGTGTGTCTGTATATATGTAGGTCTGGTCTCTACAGAGGCCAGACGAAGGCATCACATTCCCTGGAACCGGAGTTTGAGCTGCCACTAGGTGCAGAGACTCCAACCTGGGTCTTCTGGAAAAGCAACCAGTTCTCTTAGTCTCTAAGCCATCTCTCTAGCCCACAGGTAGTCTTTTCTAAAGAGAAGAAGAAAGCCATCATTTCCTCTAACAATAAAGTGGATGCTATTCCATAACTGTTGAAGAGTGGAGCTGTTAGGGACTGACTGAGCTGTGATGAACTAACTATCTTAGGTGGGCTTGCGAAAGCCTGTTTTAAGAGAGGATTGAAGAAACATACTTTCTCATGCCCACACTGGCAGTTTTTCTGAGGGAATAGGCTTTATTTTAAAAAAAAAAAAAAAAAGAGGGGATTTACTTAGCCCATTTACTGCTTTTGTTATGTGGCCTCGAGGATCAAGCCCAGGGCTTCTTACACACTAATCCCATTCTTCTTTGAAACCATCTTTATGTTAAATGTGCCTTTGTTTGGGGATGCTGGCAGGTCAAGCACTGTGACTGAAGCACCCATTGCTGTGGTAACATCACGAACCAGTGAAGTCTATGTTTGGGGGCGGAAAATCCACACCTCAGAAATTGGACGTCATCAAGAGTGGCTGTAGTGCCCGACAGGTGTGCGCAGGGAACACCCACTTTGCTGTGGTTACCGTGGAGAAGGAACTATACACCTGGGTGGTAAGTAGAGTGGGCTACAAACCCTGTTGCTTCTGGGCCCCGCTGTGTAGGCATTCTGTTAGCTGTCCTTGTGCTGCAGGAATGAGGTGATAGAACAGGATCCTGTGACAGCAGACATGGGTTGTGTAGGTCACTCATATAGCTCCATTCCCGGACATAGTAGTCACCTGTGAGTAGTTTTGGATGAAAGAATGAGAGAGGGAAAACATGTGGAGTCTTGGGTCTGGGTTCAGAAGACTGGGCTAGCTGTCAGGACAAGGAGATGATTTCAGATATGTCAGGTACTTGTGTTCTCTTTCCATGAGATGAGAGCAGCAAGTGTCTGTGTAACTTTGTAAACAAGTGAAACACACACCATGTCAGGAAACTCCAAGCCCCTCATCTCTGAATAAAATGCTGAGACGTTCCTGTTGTTGCCCTCTGAAGTGCTGGGTTATAGGTGTGCACCACCACCGTTTCCAGATCTGCAGCTCTCCTCACTCACCTACAGTACAGCTTTCATCCTTGCCACTAGTTAGCATGGGTCTTGAACAAATGACCTAGGAACTGATAAAATAAGCAAACACCTCTTGCTGTCCCAGTTGACCTCTCAGCAACACCTAGCGTCATTAATTGACTGGTCCCTCTAACTAAGTTCTGTTGTCACTTGGCTCCCTGTTTGGTTGCTGTGCCTCTGTAGGTGCATTTCAGGCTGCCAGCCTCACTCTGCCCCTGCGTCCTCTCTGAGGGAGCTCTTAGATTTCAGTGGCTTCAGCTTTTTTCATAGGTGCAAGTATTTGTCTTATACCCTGCTTTACTACCTCCACTGTATGAGAATAGACAATGAGTAATTGTGAAATGTTTAAAAAAAAAAAAGCGATTTGTCCTCTGTAACAGTGATGACTATGGTTATTTCCTAGAACCTTATTCCCTAAAGAATTAGCCTGAGGGAAGCTCCCAGAAATGGACTGAAAGTGACGCCTTACAACTGTTTATTAAAGGGCTTATATTTGAGTGAAGGCATGGAAAGAATTGCTATTGCTAAGAAACTGTTACAAAGCTATGAGGACTTTACCGTATAGACTCTCAGTACCATGTAGACTTCTGCCAGGAGAAGTTAAAAACTAGCAGGTGATCTTCTGAGATGGTTCTGCCATAAACTGTCAAAGTTAATGGCAGATTTGCTTCTCTAGGCAAGGCTGAGAAAATTTCATTTTAGGAAAGATTCCTGCTATTTGTCTGCTTTTCCTGTTATTATTAAATATATATATAACAATCACTAGGTATTAGCCCACCTTTTTGAGTAGATCTCTGCAGAACAATGAAGATGTACTACTGTCTTGTAGTGATGCTGTATAGACAAATAGATGATTTCCTAATTCTTGATGATCCTATAAGAATTCCTAAAATTATATCAGTCATTATTAAGCTCTTTTATAATAGGATGTTTATTAAGTCCTTTCTGATGTCAAAACTGCATTGAGAACTCTGCCAGTTTTCAAGTGTCAATCAAGTGTGAATTGCTTCTGAGATAGCAAGCAGGCATCTACAACTTAGAGCACACTCTAAGAGGTTGTAAACCATTAACCATACAAAGGGGAACTAAGGATTTACTATAAGTGCAAGGACAGAAGATAAAATACTGACTGGGTTTATCTATACAAAACTTCACTAATAACTTAGTTACAAAAATTATGGTTTTTCACTTTCAATGTACCTGTTGAGCTAGTGACAGGTAATAAATGTTTAGCCAGATAATTACTCTTACTGGATATACATGTAAACATCGTCTGTTGTAAATTTAGTCAATTTATGATTTAAATTTATGTTTGAAGTTCTAGTGAATTTTTGTTAAAAAGGATGCTTGGATAAACCATATAATCTATTCTCCTAGAAAAGGTACAGAAGACTAGCAAGCATTGTATTGGAAAGCATAGCATTGGGAGCAAGGGCATTGTTACATCAGAGCAGGAGAGAGCAAGATTAGAAGGAGAATGCAGAGTGGAATAACTTAAAACTATAGGTAACTTAAAAAAAAAAAAATTAAGAGAGCAATGTGAAGAATGCAGAGGGAAAAAGGAAAAAAGCTACAGAGAGAGCAGAAGGGGTAGGCAGACTTCTCCTTTCCATGGGACGGAACAGGAACAGCAAGGCAGGCTTAGTCTTACTAAAGAGGACAAAGCTGTCTTCTTACAGACTGAAGTTTAATTCATTTAGCAATGAAAGGGGAAGAAGCTTTTCCTTCCTCTATGCAATAAGATTGGAGCTCAGTTTTCATCCAGAATGAGTGAGTGCTTTCTGCACTGGTGCTTGGTCTTTTGCTCCAAATGCATATGTAAGTATGGATGTGTGTGTGTGTGTGTGTGTGTGTGTGTGTGTGTGTGTGAGAGAGAGAGAGAGAGAGAGAGAGAGAGAGAGAGAGAGAGAGAGAGAGTATGTAATTATGAGATAAGTAGCTGGACCCAACTGGTTTGAATGGAAACATATGAATGTGTAAGCGTGAATTTGTATATGAACTTATGTGAGTTTATCCATATTTGCTCTTGTAAAAAGTTTTTCCTTCTGCAAGCAGGACTCTTCTCCTGATTCAGTAGAAGTTTATTGTTCCAAACTTACCCCCAGCCTGACAAGCATCTGGACAAGAGGGGAAAGGCTCTAGTAATTAATCCCTGCTGTTTTATGATGAGGTGATAAACGCCAGAGATGCAGTTTCTGGCTTCAGAGGAACTCAGACAGGCAGGTCAGCTACTGCAGCAAAGTGACTTAGATTTAAGATAGGTAAACGTTTTATTATTAAACAGCAACCTTAAATATCTTGCCTCTGCCAGCACTCTCGCTTCAAGATGCTTACTGTCAAGAGAGAATCAAGGAAGCAGAACAGCCAGGGCATGCCTCCCCCCACTTCCTTGATGGAACCAAATTCTCTCTTTTTATCCCCCCTCAGTTTGTTTTCTTTTTGATACAGCTATATTCCTTATAGCTGTTCTGTGTTTTAAGGAAGGTGACCAAAATTTATAAAATTTACAGTACATGTGGTTTTTAAGAAATTATACTCACTTAGAAAATGTTTTGGTTAGTTTTTGTCAACTTGACACAAACTAGTCACCTGGACAAGGAATCTCTCAGTTAAGGAATTGCCTCCATCAGATTGGCACATTGTGGAGCATTTTCTTGGTTGATGATGATGGGGCACAGCTCACTGTGGCTGGTGCCACTCCTGGGCAGGTCCTCATGGGTGATATAAGAAAGCAAGCTGAGCAAGCCCTAAGGAGCAACCAGTAAGAAGTGGTAGCTTCTACTTCAGTTCCTGACTTGAGCTCCTGCCCTGGTATCCTCTGCTGATAGACTGTGAACTATAAACTCTTTCCTCTCCAAGGTGTTTTTAGTCATGATATTTATCACAGCAACAGGAACCAGAGCAGAAAGCAACCAAATTATACTTTAACGAACTGTTCATCATCACTTATCGTTCACCTCACGTAAGATAAGACAAAATTTGGAATTTGACCTGATGCCTGATAGATATGAATCTGGATGTGCTTTAAAATCTTCTTTACGTGTAGGTGGAGGTTATATTCATCATTAAAATGCTTTATCCTAGTGAGGCATAGTACAGGCAGCTTGCTCAGTCTTTCTATATAGAAAGTTAGTTTCAGGACAGCTAGCAGTATATAGTGAGACCTTGTCTCAAAAAAATTTTTTTAAAGTTTAATCCCTTTACCCACTTTTGTCTTTAAATTTCCAGCTATTTTTTTCTTACTGTTTTTCTTTAGAAATAGACTATTAAAGATTAGCTTTTGGCATGATAAGTTAAAACTTCACAAGACCTCTTTTTTAACAGAACATGCAAGGGGGCACTAAACTTCATGGTCAGCTAGGACACGGAGACAAAGCTTCTTATCGACAGCCAAAGCATGTGGAAAAGTTGCAAGGAAAAGCTATCCACCAAGTGTCATGTGGTGATGACTTCACTGTTTGTGTGACAGGTAAGCCACTAATGAAACGTGTCTTGAGCACATTTAATATGGGACATAATGCAATGTCAGTTGATATTTTATAGCAAACAACTACCAAAAAAAAAAAAAAAAAAAAACCCACCCGAAGACATTAAGGAAATATACTCATTTATAACAGCATTCCTGGGCTTGAGAGCAGCTCAGTGATAGAGCACTTGTCTAGCATGGAAGGCCGTAAGTTCAGTTCCCAGAACTAAGACAAACAAAAGAAACTCCCCAATTTGCTACTGTGTGGAAAGAGTGATGAGCAAGCAGAAAGGTGAATGACAGAGATAGGAGAAATTACTAGTGTCCTGTCTTGGGGAGAGATAATCTCACCACCTCCTGATGCTTTGTTTGTCACAGAAGCTGATCAGGACTTACTCTTAGTTTTGTTTTTATCATTACTTTATAATTCCTTGGAATTATTTTTTTAATTGTATTGCTATGTGTGTGTGTGAGTGTGGGTTTGTGCACATGAGTGTTATACTAATGATGGAGGTCAGGAGAGGTGCTCAGATTTCCCTGAAACTGGGTTTACAGTTGTGAGCTGCCTGGCGTGGGTGCTGGAGATCAAACTAGAGTCCTTTGGAATAGCAGTACACATTCTTAACTGCCAAGCTGTCTCTCCAGTCCCATCACTGGTATGTCTGTCTACAAAACAGGGAAGGCTCCAGGAAAATACGAAGATCATTCAGCATAATAATCCTACAACATAATACTACTACTACATGTGGTTCCCTTAGTCATGGTTTCTTTCCTTTTGCAGATGAGGGTCAGCTCTATGCCTTTGGATCAGATTATTATGGCTGCATGGGAGTAGACAAGGTTTCTGGCCCTGAAGTGCTAGAACCCATGCAGCTAAACTTCTTCCTCAGCAATCCAGTGGAGCAGGTCTCCTGTGGGGATAATCACGTGGTAGTTCTCACACGAAACAAGGAAGTCTACTCTTGGGGCTGTGGTGAATATGGTAGGTGAAGCTCGTTCCCTCCACTTCCCCCAGGTACTTACCATGATGTCGGTCTTTGAACACTAAGCACATCAAGTACCTCTGTTCAGGAATGTAAATTCAGAAAGAGTCACAGAACACCCTCCTGGGGAGGACCGCCCTTGCTGTAATGACGGCCGTTCTTGTGTGTGTTTCAGGACGGCTGGGTTTGGATTCAGAAGAGGATTACTATACACCACAGAGGGTAACTGAGAAGCAGCTTCTTCCTGCAGCCTGTCTAAAACAGAGACTCCAAAAAGACATCCTCTCTCCCCGAATGCTCATAGCAAAGTGTTTATTTCTGAACTCTTTCCTGTCTAGGGAGACTGACAATCTAGGATTCCAGATTTAGCACTATGTGGTCTTGTCATCTGACTAAGTCACAGAAATTGAGAAAGTGGATACAGCTATTATGGACACTGGAGTCACATCTTACTGAGAGATGAAGTTAAAATCAGCACATAAAACAGAAAGTGTCACAGACAGCTAAATCTCCCAAAGAAAGAATGGTGGGAAATGATATATATTACGCCAGCCTTCCATTACTACAGTTGAACGCCATGTAAAATTGTTTTTGCTTAGAGGTTGTGCAGTAGGAGACATCATATTTGATTACTATCAGGACTGCCAGAGGCTCCCAAGACCTCAGTCAGCTGAGGGACAAGCACAGCCACACCTCTCTTACATGCCCAGGGCCCAGGCTTACCTGATCCTGAAAGGTTAACTTCCACTAACTGCAGTGCTATACCACTGACGGTTGCCAAATTTTATTTCTATTCTAAGATTAAATGGTGCATATAAAGATTGTCTTTAGATTCAACCATTCTACTTGTGAAAAGAAACTAAGGCTCAAGGTTTTATTCATAGCCATGGCCCCATCTGACGTCCTTCATTCTACAACCCTGTCCTGTAAGCTGTAGAGGGTCTGGAAGACCTAGATCCTACAAAAGATTGAGATCCTCCAGGCTGCTATCTTTCTTCTAAAACTGTCAAGGAGCCCTTCATCTCAGAAGACAGAGCCAGCTAGAGATCAGAGTTGCCCCTTCCCAGCTTGTCTGCATAGTCTCCCTTCTATAGAAGACTTCTCCAAAGAAGTAGGAGCCATTCCTAAAACAGACTACCAGGGAGCATCTGTTCATTCAACTGTGTTCTAAAACTTGAGCTGCATGTTAGGAAGAGTGATCTCCGAGCCGCTGGGCAGCATGGTGAAGGAACTTAAGGGTTATTTTCTAATAGGAATTAAGTACTTGGGATTTTTTCTAATAAATTGTTTCCTTGCAGGTGGATGTTCCAAAAGCTTTAGTCATTGTTGCGGTTCAGTGTGGCTGTGATGGGACCTTTCTGCTCACCCAGTCAGGCAAAGTGCTGGCCTGTGGACTCAATGAGTTCAACAAACTGGGGCTGAATCAGTGCATGTCTGGAATCATCAACCATGAAGTGAGTGGCCCTTGAGATTTTAACCATATTGCCAGAATGCCGGGTTGGAATTTCTTTGGTATTATAAGTTAGTGACTATGGAATTTAACTTAAGAATAAAGTGTTCTCACAGACATTATGTTCAGCAAGAGCAGTCAGCCGCAGTCAGCCGCAGTCAGCCGCAGTCAGCCGCAGTCAGCCGCAGTCAGCCGCAGCCAGCCGCAGCAGCCATAAAAGAGTTCACAGTGTGATTGTGTTATGTGAAGTTTGGGGACAGGCTAAATAAACATGACAGCAATAGCCAGAAGAGCAGGTCTTTATATTTCTCTGTCTTTGCTGGGGGACATGAATCTTAATCAAAAGTTAGGTGAGTCACCTAAGGGAACAGCCTCTGCCTTGATCAGGGTGGTGTTTTTATAAATGTGTTGGTACAGAGGCTAAGTGTGATGGTGCATGCCTTTAATTTTAGCACTCAGGAAGCTGAGGCAGGAGGATCTTTAGTTTGAGGCCAACCTGCTGTATGTAGCAACACCCCTTTAAAAATCAAAAGCCAAAATCCCACAAATGTGTATGTCCAGATGTGGGTCAAGCTGTGCAGTAGGAAACTGCAGTAAGTTTTACAGGTACAGCTCAACATGGTTGACTGCAAAAGATAGAGAAAAATCAAGTAAATTTACAGTTTTGTAACTCGTTGAAAAGCTGAGTTAATTTGTTTTTTAACGATTTATTTATTTATGTCCATGGGTATTTTGTCTACATGTACATTTGCACAGCAGAAGAAGTTACTGGATCCCATGGGAGTATAGTTACAGACAATAGTAAGTGACCATGTGAGTGTTGGGAATTGAACTCAGGTCCTTTGGAAGAACAGTTCATGCTCTTAACCACTGAGTCATCTCTCTAGCCCATGATGAGTTAATTTGTATGTAGTGTCTAAAGTCCATTCTCAGGAGAGCACAGACTCAGGGTAAAGGCTGGAGAGTGGGTAGTTTGAAAGGCATCAAAATTACCACTGTGGTTTATTACGATGCAGGTTTGTGGTGAACTTTATGTGGGGCTTTTATATCAATTCAGAGGAATATGTGTAGTGAAGGTGAGATCAGATTACAGTAACTGATTTCTTTGTAAGCTGGAGAGATTTTACCCTGCCCTTGTTTGACAGGCAGAGTGTGTAAGCAACACTAATGGAGGTTTTGTCATCAGAAATCCCTGCTTCTTGCAACAGATTCTCTGATTCTGTGTTGAGCTTGTTTCTTATGTCCTGTTGAAGATAGGAAGCTATGTGGCATACTCTCTTAGCAGAATTTATTTGGAAAGGCTTTTCCATTCTTAGCCTGTTTCTGCCACCACCATGTGCTTCATGAGTCTGTTGCTCTGTTTTACTTGTCTCAGGCCTACCATGAAGTTCCTTACACGACCTCCTTTACCTTGGCCAAACAGTTGTCCTTTTACAAAATCCGTACCATTGCCCCGGGCAAAACTCACACAGCTGCTATTGATGGTAAGTTGGCTTAGTTGGGTTGCATGCCTTCAGAGCTCAGATGCTTTATGCTGTAAAGTATTAGCTTTCAATATTAACTCATTAACAAATCAGGCATTCAAGCACAGATTTTTTTTTTTTTAAGATTTATTTATTTTATTTATATGAATACACTGTTGCTATCTTCAGACACACCAGAAGAGGGCATCAGATCCCATTACAGATGGTTGTGAGCTACCATGTGGTTGCTGGGAATTCAACTCAGGACCTCTGGAAGGAGTCAGTGCCCTTAACCCCTGAGCCATCTCTCCAGGCCCAAGCACAGATTTTTTTAAGAAAGATCTTTATAAATACAAGATAAATGTGCACTTTAATAAGTATACCACACTTTGGACTGGAAAGATGTCTCAGTGGGTTAATAGTCTTTGCTGGTCTTCCAGAGGACCCAAGTACCTTTGTCAGCATCTACTTTTGGCTATTCATAACTGACTATAACTCCAGCTTCAGAGGCTCTGCTACACTTTTCTGACCTCTGAAGGCAACCAAACATGTGGCATACACACAGAGAAACATACACACATAAAGTCAATCTTTGTTTTGTTTTTCAAGCCAGAGTTTCTTTGTGTCTCAAATATTTGACTGAATATTTGTCCTGGAACTCTCTTTGTAGAGCAGGCTGGCCTCGAACTCACAGAGATCTGCCTGCTTCTGTCTCCTGCATGCTGGAATTAAAGGTGTGCACCACTATGCCCAGCCATAAATACTCTTCAAAAAATAATAAAACCATCATATTTCTAACAGCTCGGATTCTATGGTCTCTAATTGGCACCTACTAAAGTATTCTAAATTATAGTTCTGATTTGTCATACATATCTGCTAGATATCCTCACCTCAAGGTCACGTGGGTAACTTCATATTTGTATGTTCTAGTGCATGGAGTCTGCATTGTATATCTTCTGTGTGTCATAACCGATGCTCTTTATTTTGTTTCTCTCTCAGAACGAGGCGGTTGCTGACTTTCGGCTGTAATAAGTGTGGGCAGCTGGGTGTTGGGAATTTAAGAGCGCCTGGGAATAACCTGTTGGGGGGACCCCTTGGTGGGAAGCAAGTGATCAGGTCCTCCTGTGGCGATGAGTTCACCATCGCTGCCACCGATGGTGAGTGCCTATGTTTCTCAAGCTTCCCAGACAGGTTTTAATTATGGATTGGGAAAAGAAGATTTTAAATAACCGGCATATGTTTTTATGTCCAATATAGTAAATTTTTTAAAAGTCAGATTTCTAAGTTCATCTAATTTTACTGTCATTTAACATTTTTGGTAAAATATTTCTGGAACCATTGAGCACGTCTGTCTGTCTTGTTCAGCACCAGTGTTGACCCACAGTCCGATCAGCACTGGCTCGGTGTGGGGGGTGTGGGTTGGGGGATGTGTGGGGAAAGCAGGTGAGAGAATCATCACCTCTCCCTGGACTCAGTCCTCTTCTCCAACAAGAGCTGGTTCCTTTCAGTTCCCCTCTGTACCTGCCAGCTGTACCACCATCTCTGACCTTCAGACATTTAGTCACAGCCCCTCAGCTCGGATGACAAAGGCTAGAGTGGCAGTGTAAGCCCATCTACTCCGGATGAGTACTGAGTCATCTGCTGTCCAAATAACCATCTGTCACATCCCCTTTCATGAGAGAGGGGGAGGGAGAGGAAGGGAAGGGAGCGAGAGCCTAAATTGAATAAAAATCAGATTTCTAGTGTTAGCACGTCAAAGTCTCTGCCCAGACTTTGCAGACTTCTAACCTGGGCCAGCTCCATCCTGCACCCCACCCACCCCATCCTCCATCAGCAAGTCCTGTTGACTCTCTTCAGCACACACCCAGTCTGCTGTCAGGACTTGAACTGCATTCTGCCCCCACCTTGGCTCTGTTGCAGTTGGGTCTCATCATAGCCTCGGAGTCCTCTTAAATACCTCCTGCCCAGAGCCTTTCTTGGTTTGGTACAGCAGTCAGTCCTGCATGGCCCTGTGTGATCAGGAGAGAGATCAGAGAGCCTCCCCATGCCCCTCTCTCTTACTTTCTTCTAGGGATCTCCTTATTCCCTGTTGTGCAAAGCTGTACCTGTGTGCCCTTGCTCCTGCTCTTATTTCTGCTGGAAACTCCCTCAGTTTGGCTAGATGAGTGCTCAAGTGTCAGAGTGCTTCTCCGCTGTCTCTGAAGTGATGAAGTGCCCATCCTGCTGTTACTCCTGGTCTCCATTGTCACTCCATCCCTTCCTTCATTGCACTTGCCTTGTCTGAAATAGGAGATAGTCATTTGTTTGTGTGTTGTCGTTCACCCACTGACTGCACTGGAGCAAGGGCTTGGCCTCGTGTTCTGCCTCAGACACCTTGAGAAACACTTGCCATGAAGTAGATTCTCATACTTGTTTGAATGAATGAATGAATGAATGAATGGCAAACATCAGAACAGTAGTCATTTTTACCTATATATAGAAATAATTAGCTTTTCCCTCACTTAGTAGGACTCCTTTCTAGTTCCAGGGTGTTAACAGTGGAATACCCATAGAATTGGAAAAATAATCTCATTAATCTGCTCTTTAATTCTTTTCTAGATAATCACATTTTTGCCTGGGGTAATGGTGGTAATGGCCGCCTGGCAATGACTCCCACAGAGAGACCACATGGCTCTGATATCTGTACCTCATGGCCTCGGCCTATTTTTGGATCTCTGCATCATGTCCCAGACCTTTCTTGCCGTGGCTGGCACACCATTCTTATTGTTGGTAAGGGTTTCATCTATGTGGAGTTGGGGTGGCTTAGACAGGAGTGACTCACACCTGAGGTACTAGTGGTAACATTGTTGGAATAACCCTGAAGCAGAGGCTGCTTCCTCAAGTCTTGTGCTGGATAAAGATGTCATGCAGAATGACAGGAACAAAACATTGTCATTTCCCAAGTTAGTCATCCACCGTTCCTTCTCTGTTGGACTGTTTTGTGTCAGGGGCTTGTAACTCAGTCTAGCCTCAAACTCATCCTCAGGAGCCAACAACAGCCTTGAGTTCCTAACCTGCCTCTACCTCCTGAGTGCAGGGATTGCAGGCCTGTTCCACCACCATCTATTTGGACCTTTTTTAAATGGAACAATTTTGAGATCTTCCCTCAACATACATCTGCATCATACATAGAATATATTACTTCCATTTAATAATGTGTTGTCTTGCTGGGCGGTGGTGGCGCACACCTTTAATCCCGCACTTGGGAGGCAGAGGCAGGTGGATCTCTGAGTTCGAGGCCAGCCTGGTCTACAGAGTGAGTTCCAGGACAGCCCGGGCTACACAGAGAAACCCTGTCTCAAAAAAAAAAAAAAAAAAAGTGTTGTCTGAATTTGTGTTTTCTTGAGAAACATTTAGTAATTCTTTTAAAAGAAAATTTCCAAATGCCTTTTCCATACAGAGTACTTTGAAATGCATGATAAAAGCTTGGCTGTAATAAATCTTAGTCCTGCACTACGGTTGACCACTTTAATCAGGATCTCTGGGGTTGGGTATGGGTATTGTTACTTTGTAAAGCTTCCGTTGTGCTTCTCGTGAGCACAAGGATAGAAAATTCCCCACACAGACACTGAGTACAGGAGCTCAAAATGTGTTTCAATCTTGAGACTTACTTCTAAATAGTAAGTTCTGGGTTACTGGAGTCAGTGTAGCTCTGATAGTTTCTTCCCTCTCCTGTCTCCCTTCACTCTTCCTCCCAGTGTCTGTACAAAGTGCTTACCTACTGCATATTTTTCCTCAGAGAAAGTGTTGAATTCCAAGACCATCCGTTCTAACAGCAGTGGCTGTCCATCGGAACTGGTAAGCAGTGGTCCCCAGGTACCAGTTTGACATTTCGGTTGAGGAATTGTGCTTAAGAGGGAAGGTTGTCTTCTGGTGAGTGTTGAGGCTTTGGCAATGTTCTCAGGGTGATTTCATCTTCTTTGCCTGCATCACATGTGGAAACAGTAAAGAGACTTGCTCCACGTTGTAACGGGCATTTGTATTCCTTATCATCCCATGAGCCATGTTATTCCAGGCAGTCTAGTCTTTCTATAGCACTTGGGAGGCAGAAGCAAGTGGATTTCTGTGAGTTTGAGGTCAGATGGTGTATATAGTAAGTTCCAGGCCAGCCAGAGGTTCATCATAAGACCCTGTCTCCAAAAACCAAACACAGTTGACCTTCAAAATAGGTCCTCCAAAGGAAAAGTCAATTACTAGCTTTCAACTTAGGAAAATCAGCCTAAACCCTCTGATAGCTTTCCAACTATAATTTTCTTCATGGTTCTCTGTTACTTGGGTTGCCAGAAAACTAAATCTATTCCTGCTTTTCACCTGTGAGAAGTCATGGATGTGCCAGTATTTCAGAATCCATCTTCTTATTTTGGGGAAACTTAAGAGGTGCTTGGCTCACTGCTGAACAACTTTTTACATAAGACAAATACTAGTGGAGGACTCTTCAGTGTGTTGACCTGCCAGAGATGCACTAAGATTTAGAAAATGGACATAAATTATGGTGATTATAACATATACCTTTATGTAAGCCTGGCATGGTGGCACATGCTTATAATCCTAGCACTAAGTAGTAAGTAGAAATGCAGTAGTAAGATCAGAAGTTCAAGGCCAGCCTGGATCCTGTTTCAAGAATGAAAATTTGAAAGCTGGGTATTGGAGGAACACCACCTTTAATCCCAACACTTGGGAGGTAGAGGCAGATGGATTTCTGTGAGTTTGAGAGGCCAGATTAATCTTCAGAACAAGTTTTAGGACAGCTAGGGCTACACAAACCAACCTTATCTTGAATATCCAAAATAGATAGATGGATGGATGGATGGATGGATGGGTGGGTGGGTGGGTGGGTGGGTGGATGGATGGATGGATGGATGGCAGGCAGAGTAAAAATGTAGGCCTATAAGATGGCTCTGGAGGAAAGGCTTATACTGCCATCATGACAGCCTGAGTTCAATCCTGGGACTCATATGATAGAAGAGTTAACCTCTACAGGTTGTCTTCTGACCTCTACAAGTGCACTGTGACACATACATGCCTACATACATACACATAATAAATCAATGTAATAATTTTTTTAAATACTGCAGAGTTGGAAAGACAGTTCAGCAGTTAAGAACACCTGTTGCTTTTACAGAGAACTGGAGTTTGGTTCCTAGCACACAAATGGCTGCTGACAACCATCTGTAACTCCAGTTGCAGAGAATCTGACAGCCCCTTCTGGCCTCCAAGGGCAATGTATGTGCTTGGTACCCAGACATACATGCAGCCAAAACCACCCATACACATAAAATTTTAAAAATCTTTGTAGAATAATTTTTACAAATGTAAACACTATGTAAAAACTAACAATTTAGTCTCAAATATTTGACTGAACATTCCACTTTGTCCATTCTAGGAACTTGTGTGGGAATGGGTGAGGTGTCAGATGGTAAATCTCTTTGTGGCCTAACAAAACTCTTTCTTTCCTGTGCTACACCTGTACCAGTGGTTCAGAGCTCCAGCCCAGGCGGCGGCGGAGGCGGCGGTGGCGGCATTGGTGGCGTGGTGGCGGGGGTGAAGAGGAGGACAGTCGGCAGGAATCTGAAACTCCAGATCCAAGTGGAGGCTTCCGAGGAACAATGGAAGCAGACCGTGGAATGGAAGGTTTAATCAGCCCCACAGAGGCCGTGGGAAACAGCTGTGGGGCTAGCAGCTCCTGCCCTGGCTGGCTTCGGAAGGTAGTTCCCTTGGAGCAGCTACTTGAGATAAGCCTCTAACAGGAGCTAGAAAGGACTGCCAAGGCCTCAGTTTCTCGTGCCCTATTAAGTTAGACAGGAGTCAGGGCTTCACAGTTCCACCTGGAAGGACACATCTGCATTTTGTTTTAAAACAGGGTCTCAGTTTGTAGCACTGGCTGGCTTAGAACTAACGGAGTTCCACTTGTCTCTGTTTCCCAAGTGCTGGGACTAAAGACACAGGCCACCAGGTGGCCCGACTCTTTCGTGCTTGCATTGTTAAATGTAAATGCATATAACATACCTTTTTGTTGTTGTTTTTACAACCTATCTTGACTTTTTTTTTCCATTTTATTCTTTGAAAATTTGTGCATTCTATTTTGATCATATTTATCCCACTCCCCCAACTCCCCATATCCACTCCCCTCCTAAAGAACCCAGCTTTGTCTCCTCCTGCTCCCCCGTCACCCATGCTTTTTTTAGGCCCATCAAATAGTTTGTGCTGCCCATATTCTTGGATATATGTCCTTCCACTGGAGTGTAGTTAACCTACTAGGAGCCACACCTTTAAGAAGACCGACTCTCCCTCTCTTAGCAGCTAGCAGTTGCCAATAAGTCTTTAGCTAGGAGTGGGATTTCATTCCCACTTCTGCTCTTCATGCTGGGGCTGGGATTTGGTCTGGCTTGAGCTTGCACAGGTCTTAGGCATGCCGTCACCATTCCTGTGAACTTAAATATGCAGCTGCCCTTCTGTGTCCAGGAGACACGTGTCTTACAGTCATCTAGAGCCTCTGGCTCCTATAGTCTTTGTGCCTCCTCTTCCACAGTGATCCCTGAGCTTTGGAAGGAGGGGATCTGATCTGCATGTCCTCTTTAGAGCTGAGAACTCTTCACTCTCATCCTCGGCAGCATTACCTGTTGTGCGGGTCTCTGTTAATCACTATATGCTGCCAAAAGAGCTCTGAGGAAGGTTAAAAGATAGGCCCATCTATGAGTATAGCAGTAAGTCCTGAGGAGTCAGTTTAGTACTGTGCCCACTTAACAAAGTAATAGTAGGAGGTGCTCCCCTAGGGCCTCTGACCTGTCTATGCTATGTTTGTGGCTCCAGTAACAATGTCAGATAGGGGATTCAGCTGTGGAGCAGGCCTTAAATTGAGTCAGAAAGTGGTTATTCACTCCAGTGATGTTCATACCTCTGTGCAGCAGTGAGCACGGCTTGCCAGGCCAGTTGTTCTTGTTTGAAAGATGCACACCTAGGTGATTACATTTTCTCTCTGGCGGTGTGTATAGTGGTGACCTTGAGCAGTATGAACAGCTTGCCAGTTGTGATAAGACTTCAAAAGAGGACCAGCTTGGTTTCTGTTTTATGACTCAACTATGTGATGTCTTCAGCAATAGGATTGCTTTGCTTTGCTTTGCTTTGTTTTGTTTTGTTTTTTTGTTTTTTTCGAGACGGGGTTTCTCTGTCTAGCCCTGGCTGTCCTGGAACTCACTCTGTAGACCAGACTGGTCTCGAACTCAGAAATCCACCTGCCTCTGCCTCCCAAGTGCTGGGATTAAAGGCGTGCGCCACCACTGCCCGGCTTGTTTTGTTTTAAATACAAGCTCCACTTGTATCCCTGGCTGTCCTAGAACTCACTATCTAGGTCAGGCTGGCATTGAACTCACAGAACTTCCAGCCTTCCGTCCTCTGTCGCCAAGTGAGCATACGGTTTTACTATCAAGTTCTAGGGGATAACCAAGAATACTGGCCATAGCCTGTAGTGCTTGGGGATCTAAGGGTCCTCACTTGCCAACTCCAAGAGTGGTAACCCATTCTTGGCACAGGTTAACCTAACCTGTGGTACGGAGTGGGGGCATCACTACAGGGAGGGATAACACTTACAAAGGCAGTTTTAAAAGTGATAAGGAAATGTACTACTGTGGAAGCTTCCTAGAAGATAAAATGCATAAAAAGTTTAAATGGAGTGGAAGGCGTGTTTACAGTGCACTGTGCAAAGATCAAGCGCGCTGATGACGTACTGTTCACAGAAGTGAGATGCCTTACAATAGAAATACAGTTTATTAAAGGTAAGGTAGAAAAGTTAAAAGTAAACTTTTATATGAAAAGTTTCTATCAGCAAGACCTCAGTTTTTCAGAAAATACATTGCGTAGAAGAATGTGGAGGAGACTGTCTAGGTGCCACTGTAATAGTGGTGATTGCTCAGAGTGAGGAAATTGCTAGATTTTATTGGTGCCCTCAACCCACCACTTGGTATATTCTTCTTGACTCAATCTTGGCATGTGTGCACGGCCAGCAAATATTTGCAGTTATGGATCCCTGCTGGCTAGCCTGGAACTCACTGTGTACACCAGTCTGGCTCCAAACCCAAACCTCTGTCTCCTAAGTGCTGTGATTAAAGGCTTGTGCCTCCACACGTGGTGGAGTTTTTAACTTTACAGAAAGGGTGGTGCTGGTGTTCTCCGTATTTAAAGCTCTTCATCCATTAGGACGTCACCGGTTAACTGAGGATGGAGAACAGAGGAGCAGCACCCTGCAGCCCCAGCCCCCGCAGCCTAGCCGAGGGCCTCGGGGCCTCGCCTTCAAGCCTCCTGACCAGACAGTGTGTGTAGAGTTGTGTTGGGGAAATGAACCAGATACAACTGTTGCTGAACTTGAGCTAGCATCACCTGAAGGGGTGGCTGTTTGGTTCCAGGATAGGCAGTATATGCGGTCAGCCACCCTACTGTCCCACTAGAGGGCGCTGCCGTCACAGCAGAGTAAAAAATGAAAGCTACTAGACCGTGGGAGAAAGGAATTTATTGCAGTTAAACTGGTGACATTCTTTCTTGTATGCCTAGGAGCTGGAGAACGCAGAGTTCATTCCCATGCCTGACAGCCCAGCTCCCCTCAGTGCAGCATCTTCACAGTCTGAGAAGGACACTCTGCCCTATGAAGAGCTGCGAGGACTCAAAGTCGCATCTGAGCTTCCTCCGGAACACCAGCCCGCAGTGGGAGCCTGGGTAACTGAGTTACCTCTTTAGCCTCAGCTTGGTAGACAGTGACTCTGAGTCCTTAGGTTCTCCTGGCTTCATCATGGCCTCTAGCTTTCTGGGCCAGTGCTGCACTGTCTCTCAGTAGTTCTAAAAGCCACTGTACGTTCCAGAGGGTCATTTCCTCCTCCCTTCCTCAGGAGTACCAGCCTCAACTGTACATCTCCAAATGGTCTTTTTGTTGGGATGATTTGTTTCTTTGTGAAACAAGTTCTGTAGCCCAGCCAAGGATGCAGGATAACCTTTAACCTCTCTGTTCCTCCTGCCTCCTTCTTCCAGATGATGATAGAGGCGTGTGCCACACACCGAGTTATGCAGTGTGGGTCCAACCCAGAGTCCTGTACATGCTAAGCAAGCTCTTCACAGACAGCCACGTTCCTAGCCTCCAGACGCAGTTATAATGGCACCATGAGTGTTAGCTGAGCTGTAGTAAGAACAGTGCCTGGAGTCTGCTGAAAGAACAGCGCATATACAGCCAACCTGGGTAGAGATGAAACTGTAAATCATTAACTAAACTAGATGACTTCACACTTCTAGAGTAGCCACAAAATTATTATGTGATTTTGTGGGTTATATGATCCTTTGCAACTACAACTCTGACATCGCAGCACAAAAGATACAAATTGAGTATCTCTTACCCAAATGCTTGGGACCCAGAAGTCTTTTACATCTCACACGTTGGTGGATTTTGGAATATCTGCATATACATAATGATATGTAAACATAGCTTGGAGACCATTTTGTGATTGGAGGTTATTTTGTGTCATATTTTAGTATACGCATTCTGAACTGCAGGCCGTCTCGTGAGCCTAGGGTGGTATCATGTCAGTGTTCAAACAGTTTTGGATTCAGGAGCATTTAGGATTTTCAAGTTAGGGATATTCAACCTATACTACATAATGGATGAGTGTGCCTATGTTTCGGCTGTTGTTTGCTGACCTGCTATTTATTTTATTTTTATTGATTTTATTATTTTGGTTTTAAGAGGCAGGGTTTCTCTGTGTGGCTCTGGCTGCCCTGGAACCTGCTTTGTAGACCAGGCAGGCCTCAAACTCACAGCAATCTGACTGCCTCTGCCTCCTGAGGGCTAGGATGAAAGTGTGCACCCCACACCTGGCTCTGACCTGCTGGTTTTCAAACAGTGTATATAGGAGAAAAATCCCAACAAAATAAATGAAAGCCTGCCCAGGACAGTGAGCACAAAGCCCTTAAAACTTGACAGTAAGCTTTTCCCTTCCTGTGTTGGCCTTCCTAAATTGTCTTGTCAATTTTCTTCACAAACTCTTCTCGAATTTCTGACACAATGTGACCAACTGCATTTTATGAGCCTCACTGAGAACAGAGCTTCACTTCAGCACTTTAACATATAAAAATAAGAGTTTTGCAAAATCCTTCCAGATAGATGATTCTGCAGCTTGATGAGCCCTAAGCACTGGGAAGTCCCTCATCCTATTAGTACCAAGTGCCACTAGAATCCAGGCTTTCTTTTTGCGTAATTTTGTATTACCTTGCTGGTTAATGTAAAGGTTGTTTGTACTGGGGAGCCGTGACAGGTCCTCTGCATTGTCTCCTTCTTGTCCCTAGCCCCACCGGCTGAATCCTGCAGTGCCGTGTGTTGGCAAAGCCTTGACCTCTCCTGCGTGTGCATGCAGTGCTCTGCAGGTGGAAGTTGACAGGTTGCAGGGTCTGGTGTTAAAGTGTCTGGATGAACAGCAGAAGCTCCAGCAAGAAAACCTCCAGATTTTTACCCAACTACAAAAGCTCAACAAGAAATTGGAAGGAGGCCAGCAGGTAAGAACATTCATTAAAAGAGTAATTGAATTCTAAACTTGCTTTGAAAGTTCATAGAAGCAAGCTGTAAGGTACTAAGTAGACTTAGCCCTTTGTGACTCCCTGTCTCTCAATGATGGGACTTTGTACTTGATTCTGGGAGCCTTGGACCTACCTAGTTCATTTTAACACCTAACTTGCATTGTTTTCTGTTACTAATTGGCTTTTCTATTTTTACTGTGAAAATGTTTAAACATCATAATGAACACCCACATGCCTACCATATAGGCTCAGTAATAATTAACACATTACTCTGTTTGGTAGGTATATATACATTCTTTTATTCCCCCTTTTTTTTTTTTTTTTTTTTTTTTTTGGTTGGTTGTTTTGTTTTGAGACAGGGTTTTCTATGTTTCCTGACTTTCCTGGAACTCTCTGAGTAGACCAAGCTGGGCTTGAACTTGAGAGATCCACCTGCCTCTGCCTCCTGAGTCCTGGGATTAAAGGTGTTCGCCACCACTGCGAATGAGTACATTCTTATTCTAACCATTTTATTTGTATACTTGTGCAATAGTGGGGATTTAATCCAGTATCTTACACATGGTAGGCAAATGCTACATCCCCAGCCCTTGATGAACCATTTTAAAGTAGATTCTAAAAAATGATTTAAGGTTGGGGCTCAGCTAAGAAAAGCACTTGCCACATAAACCTGACAGTCTGAGTTCAGTCCCCAGAGCCCACAGTGGTGGGAAAGAATCACCTCCCAGCCGATGCCCTCCTGCCAGCACTCAGTGGTGTGAGCACACACAAGTTCTTTCTGAAAACTAGAAGGTAGAATCACAGCTTTACTGGGTTCAGGTTAAGTAGTTTGGGAACAGCATTTTGCATATGATGCTTCTTGGTATCACTACATCTCAACCCAGCTAGAAGTGAGGGAAGAGTCATGCCTTGGCTTTGCCATCTACCCCTAATGTGGATTTGAACTTCTTACATAGTGAATACAACCTACTGTGTAAGGTTGTTTTGAAGATTAGGAGAGACAATGTCTGTGAAACACGTCAGAAGGTTATATTGGCAGCTGTAGCAGGCACCAACACTGTTTTATCCAGGACTGGTGGGGTTGGTTGATTGGTTGGTTTTTATTTTTGTTTTTGAGCCAGGATCTCAATTGGTAGCCCTGGCTTGTCTAGAACTCACTATGTAGACCAAGGTGACTTCAGGTTCATAGAGATAATCCTCCTGCTTCTGCTGCCTGCATGCTGGAATTAAAAGTATGTACTAAGACCTCCCAACCATTTCACTTTTCATACTATATCCCCAAATGCTGTAGACCTGGGCAAACCAGAGCAACTAGTCGCTCTACTGCCTAAGTGTATAGAGACTGTTTCCAAGGCAGTGCCACCTGACCTTCACAAGACTGACAGCAAATCCTGAGAGATTAGACTATATTGAAAACAGTCTTGATGCCGTGGCCATAGCACTGTTGCTAATGTGGAGCTGCTCTGTCTGCACAGGTGGGGATGCACTCCAGAGGAGCCCAGACGGCAAAGGAAGACATGGAAATGGACCCAAAGCCTGACTTAGATTCCGATTCCTGGTGCCTCCTTGGAACAGATTCATGTCGGCCTAGCCTCTAGTGTCCTGAGCCCACATAGCCCTCAGGAAACTGGGACCCAAAGAGCTTCCCTGCGCACTCACCGAGTGCAGAGAGCGGCTTTCCTGGCTTTGCTCACTTGCAGACACAGAGCCCAGGGCAGAGGAAGGCTGTAAAGCACTTTCCTTGTGCATTTGGACAGTGGTGTTGCCTTTTACATAGGATCTAGGAGTGGTTGTATTGTTTGGGAGAATGGAAGGGTCCTGTGGCCCTGGCTTTGTCATCAGTGACTGCCATAGCAACAGCAGCTCTGTACCTCGTCTTTTGAGCCCACCTTTGAAGAGGAGACACAGTACTCACCTTAATTGCACTGGTAGCAGCTCATTTTCTGTTTTATCATTTTCATCATTAATTGAAAGCTGCCTTGGAATTTAAGCTCCAGGCATTACACATCTGGATGGATGAAGGAAAATTTAAAAGTGGAGGGGGCTGCCCAGGGTCCTCCAGAGAGTGGTAAAATGTTCATGCCTTCTCAGAAGCCTGGAATCCAGAAAATTTGACTGCTAGAGTCAAGTCTAGAGCTTATCTTCAGGAAGTTCAGTTACTTGATGCAGCTGAGTGCTTCATGAGGAAAGCTTGGATTGCTCTCACCTTGGAGGTTGTTTGATACATCAGTGAAAAGCAGAGAAAGGGCAGGTCCCTCGTCATATTAGCCAGACTTTGAGGCTACAGTTAGTACAAGGTGGGGTGTCCCAGCTCTGGGGGATTCCTCCAAAACAGAAGGTGTCAAGCAAATTACACCATCATCGGGTAGTAGGTAGAGCTGTGGAAGAAAACCATGGGGGAGGTAATACTTCCTTTAGTTCCTTGCCTTGGTATCCGAGGACCTCAGTGACCCTGTGAAGGCTTCTCTGTACCTCTAGTGTCCTGGCCCTTAGGGATTGGGATAAGCAGCCCTGGGCACTTCCATGTCTAGTCAGTATTTTCCCTCTGGTGTGTTTTGGAGCCACATCATACCCAGCAAATCAGTATCATCTTTTGTACTTGAGTAGCCCAAAGCCAGCACCAAATCCTTGGGGTCACAGCAGCTTGACAGGTAGAACCTGCCAAGTAAGAGGGAATTGGCTGCAAGCTCTCTTCTGTGTTCTTGTTGAGTGGAGCAAGCTACCTTTCCCAAAGACAATATATGTCCTAGAAGAGCAACCTTCTAGGCAGCCATTTGATAGTTTCCCTTCAATGTGAGCCTTGTGCTTCCACCAAGTCTAATGGATTGCTTGTGTTTGAGGCCACAGCAGCTCCTTTGATAAGTACCACATGCTCTGTGCTACACACAGCTAAATTAATATTGTTTCATTTAACCAAACCAAAAAAAGGTTTGCTATCTCTTTTAATACTGCAGGAGGACCTACCTATGCAGGAGAAACTTGCCATTTCCTTGAGCTAGTGGTGTAAAGGCTGGTGCTGAGAGGAAGCCCCATCTCTGAGGATGGGCATCTCTGTCCACTGGGGTCCTCATTTTCTCAATTCTGAGAAAGCACAGTACAGTAGTACTGATGTCATCACTGAAGCTTATTCCCAGAATAAGGGAAAGCCCGATCCTGATGTAAGGGTCTGGCAGTAAACACTTTGGAGAGTTTTGGTTCAGTTTGGTCAATGCAGCTTTGGTTTTTGTCAGGACTGGCTGGCCTTTCAAGGTCCAGTATCCTGATGCTTAACCATCTCAGCAGGCCTGAGAGGCAGAGATTAAGGCGTTCAGTATGAGCATTGCGTCTGCTCTGCAGCTGAGGGGTATGAGCATGTTGCTGACTGTGGGGTGACAGTGAGTGTTGAGGCAGGCAGGAGTCCTGGGGAGCCATGCTCAAGTAGAGCATGGTGGTGGTTTCTCTACCATGTTCCTTTGGGAAGTCTAGGTTTGCTATTAATCTAGCTGAGAATCTAAGTTCTGTGCCTTAGAGACAATTTGCACTTTCCAGAATTGTGCCTAGGACAACCATAAGATTGTTTTCCCTACCAAACAGCTATGCAAACAAAAACCAGTTCAAAAGTTACAACCATACACTGGGTTGAGTAAAAGTCAAGACAGCAGAAATGTCTTCAAATGGTTTTCTAGAGCTAAATCTTCAAAAATTGTCCTGCTTGTCCTCTATGCAGTGCTAGGTGTTTGAAGCTTTCCAGTAGTGTCGCTTTGAGTTACAGTATAGCCTGCGTTTATCCTCAGTGCCAGCACTTGGCTGAAGTACCAGCTTGTTGTTAGCCAGATGTGGGGAAGGATGAGGATGGCGTGGCGCGGCTTTTCTGTTTTAAATAAATGTTTAAACTCTCCGTGAGTGCTGTGCTTCAGTGAGCCTGTCCACCACCTCAGTCACCGGAGACGGAACACCCACAGCTCTAGGCCTTGGGAAATCTCTAGTTTTGTGAGTCTTCTATAAATAAACAACTAAAAGTGTTCTTTTAACAGAAATGACACAAGAGACATTACACGGAAATAACCTCTGCTGTTTTCCAATCTCATTCTTGCCAGAAAACAAAAAATTTGTCCCCAAAAGTTTGTAAAAATTTAGGAAGTGCAGAAGGAGAAAGAGCCATTAAAGGAAGAATCCTTAGCACATTGGAGTGACTTATGGGCACGCCTGGTGACCAGAGTCCAACCTGCAGAGTCCACAGAGCTGTCTGTGGCCTCACACACTGGCGTGTGCATGCCTCACTCATACACACCGTGTGCATACATAGTATCGAGAAGAATCAGAGTTCTACACACCTCCTTGGTCCTGACGGGAGACCTTTCAAGTGATCATGCCAGTTTGTCTATAAAACTTCCTCAAGAAAACTGAGTTGTCCTTGGTCTCCTTGGTACAACAGCTGTTACTTTTCTTGGCTGAACATCGCACTAAAGTTTTAAAGCAAAAGGCTCCTAATCTCAAATTTCATTTGGTTTGTTATCTATTCAGAAACATTTATGATGGGAAGAACAGCCCAGGAAAAAAAATAGGTATTTTAGAGGAAGTCACTTGTATGAGATCCCCAGGCCTCAAAGGAAGTACCAGTCGTGATAGCGGGAGGCGGGGTCAGGACTCCAGTCAGGACTAGGAGATTGCCCGCAAAGCCTGAAGTCGTTACTGCCTCAGTGATTAACTGCCGACATAAACGTGCTGATCATTAAACCTCACGGGTCATGGGCTTTAAAGAGGAAAATCTACATCCCAGCTCTGCTGGCCATCTGTGTGGTTGTGAAGAATGATCACCTGACCAAAAGCAAATGTTGACAAGAGGCACTGTGCTGTGTGAGCCAGGAAGTCTTAGCCTCACACGTCTGCACACATTTCTAAATGAAAAGAGCTACCTTGGGAGGTTCACCATGCAAATTTCTCAGAGCTTTTCACCTTTAAAATGTATAATGTTCACAACATGTGCTTAAAAGTAACGTGGACATTTACAAGCAGCATCTACCTGATCTCTCAGGTTGAAAAGTTGAAAGTGGCCCTTACCTCCCCCAGAGTCAAATCTAGATAAATTTAGAGAAGACACAAAACCAAGGTCACAGGGAATATAAAGACAAAGGTTCTTGTTTTCTCTTTGGCACCTTAAAAATGAGTAACTGCTGTGTCTGTAGAAAGCCTTACAGTTGTTCCCTCTTGAGAGCTCTAACCTATGACCCTAATAACATCATCATGGGATCCCAGTCCACATGCCTAGGAGGCCCAGCAGATGAGGCAGGGGAATCTGGTTCTATCTGCCGTCATTCCCTCCTCAGCCAGCAGGTCAGATTTTGGACTTCTTCCAGTGTGTCCTGTGTAGGCTGCTGCCCAATGTTTCCACAGCCTCCAGGTTGCCATGACATGCTCCTACCCTAGAGTCAGAACATATTTTTAAATGCTTCATAACATTTATGAATATTATGTATGAATGGGGTGGGGGTGCTGGAGGGATGGTTCTGAGTTAAGACCACTTGTTGCTCTTGTAGAGGATCTGGGTTCTCAGCACACACCTGGTGGCCCACAACCGTCTGCAACTCCAGTTTCAGGAAATCCAGCACCCTTCTGACTTCTGTAGGCACCAGGTATGCACTTGGTGCACATACATACATGCATTCAAAACACTCGTAAATCTTTTAAAATTTTGAGCATCTGTGGGGATGTGACTTTGTGACTTTAGCCATGGCTTATTTGTTCTGTGGAATAAAGAACTGTGTGTACTCCTCAGTAAACTTGCCTGGGGAGAGGGCATGTCAGGTTAAATAGCCAGTGGTTCTAGGAGCTTAAGCAGTCTTCCTTCTTAAGCTCCCCAAACCCATTAGTTGAAGGCCTAACTTGAAGTGGGCACTGTTCCCACGGTTAAGAAGACCTGATCCCTTTCAGAGTTGAAAATAGAAGCATGAGTACGTTCTGATCTCAGGACCATGAACCAGTGAGCATTGTCCACGCTTGCTTAGACAGGCTCTGCTGCCTCAAGGCAGCCAGCCACATGGCCATTTTTGAAAGTGTACCAGCAGCTTCTTCCTCAACATATGAAACACATTTAAAGAGAACAAATACAAAGAAGTAAAATTGTTTTCTGCCCATCCCTACCCTATAAAGTGCATAAGATATCTCATTATACAGTACACCACAGGGAAGGGTTAAGATACCCTGGTCCCCTAACGTTACAGACTTTTGTTGGCTTTCAGCCAGGACCGTGGCCATGGAGGCCAAGAGCAGACTTCCATCAATAGCGCCTCACAGCACAATCTTACTGCCTTTTATAAGAATTACCATCTGCGTGACAGTGACACTCTGACCCCGACTCACTCATCTTTATATCTCAACTTTCAAGAGCAAGAAGGCCTAACAGAAACCCTGGACGCATGCTGTGGCCCGGCAACGCTGAATACGGGCACGTCACCAGCACAAACCAGGAAAAGAGTTTTAATGCAGCCTCACTACCCAGGGTCCTCACCTACCAGTTCTTCAGGCAAAAACAGAAACACACAGCCAAGGGTCTGAGTCAGTGAGAAGCTGGGGCTTCCACTTGCCTCCTGCCTGGAGCAGTGGCTCTCTTCTCATGGGCAGATCCTGAGTTCGGGGAAAAGTCTTTCTCCCTGCTTTCCATCTCTTACTCTCTGGTTTTACTGCTGAAGGGAGGGAAGCACAGCCTGAGTGGGGCAGTTCCTGCCGTTGTCTGCTCAGCAGTCGTGCCTCCTCGGAGGTGGAGGGCGGTTCTTGATGGTCTTACACTTGGGTATGTGGCGTTCAGCCACCTTGGGAGCAAAGTGGCGGCTGCAGTGAGGACACTGCACATAGTCTGGGTTTTCTGCAGGCAGGATGGAAGGCAAGTCTGAGGGATTGCCACCTCTGGCGATTACCTGCTGGACCTGCCGCGCATGCCGGAGGGTACGGATAAAAGACTCGTGCTTCTGTCTCCAGGTGCTCTTCTGAGGAGGAGGTTCAGCCTGTAATGTAAAAGGAACACGGAGCCTACAGTTTCCATGGATCTTTCCCCTTCCTGGGGCTCCATGAGAGCATGTGGAAAGGGCCTCAAGACCAAAGCCTCCCCCCCCCCCCAAAAAAAAAGGTGTACGCGCGATGAGCGAAGCAACCAGAGAGGGGTGGGTCAGGCAGAAAGGGGGGAGGTGTGGGGATTTAAAGAGGAACTTAGGGCTCCTCTCCTACCCTGTATATCCAGGTGCCTAGCACCCCAGTACCCTCCCATGAGAAGAAAGGCTTTCTCTCTAAAGAAATTGAACTAGATAATTTTTTAAAGATATTTTTAAACTTTAGAGGTGTGTGTGTGTGTATGTGTGTGTGAGTGTGTGTATGTCCGTCCTTGTGTGGGTCCATGAGTGAAGGCCTGGAGAGGGTGTCTTTTGGAATTACAGGTGGTTGTAAGCCACCTGAACTCAGGTCCTCTGAAAAGCAGCAAGTACTCTTAACCACTGAGATGGCTATCCAACCCCTAGATGGGTTTAAGTTCAGAAAATCCAGACAGGATAAGGACAGAGTTCATCTCAGTGCTGGTGGTGAGGAAACCTGGACCTTCTAGCAACCACGGAACTGTCAGACCCCTTTCTAAGATCAGGTCCCAGAATACTAGTAACTAGTAACAAGCAGCTCTTGGGAGGGACCGCAGTCCTCTGGATTCACTCCGTGAGCCAGAAATGAACCTTCCAACACTGACTTTAAGGAGCCACAGTTACAGGGCTCACTACGTCATAACTTCAGTATGAAGTCCTTTACTGAATAAACCCACTAAACTTAAATACAAACGAACAGCAAGCTGTGCTGGCACACACCTTTGATCCCAGCACTCAGGAGGCAGAGGCAGGAGGATCTCTGTGAGTTCAAGGCCAGCCAGGACTAAAGAGTGAGACCCTTAATCCTCGTGGTCGCCTTAGGCAATGCACACATACAAGCAAAACACCCATGTACATAAAAATAGTTTTAAAAAAGATTTTGTCCACAAAGGGACTATATTATGAAAAGGGAGCAGCCAGAGAAACAAAACAACTATATATTAAAAGCCGGATAGTCGGGCTGGAGAGATGGCTCAGCTGTTAAAGGCTAGGCTCACAACCAAAAATAAAAGCCGGATAGTCAAAACTCAAAAAGAAGCATTGCAAAATTAAAATAAAACCTCTCAGAATGGGAAAATGAGACCAGAAAGAAAGGAGAAATGATCAGAAAACGAGTCTGGAAAGATCACCATGTGAGCAAACTTGTTCCAAAAAGCACAGAAAGCCCAAAAAGAAGTTATTAAGGAAATAATATAATTAACATTTGTAGAATTAAAGATCACAAGTCTTGAAACTTGAAATGCTTACCAAACCTTCAAAGGATGCCTGTAAAACTTCAGAGTGAGGAAAACCCTGTTAGCCTTTGGAAAGGAAACAAAATTGGTTCCATAAACTGAAGCCAGAGTCAAAACAACATGAAATTTTCTCAACCGTAAACAGTGGATGTTGAAAGCTAGAAAGAAATGATGTCTTAAGAGTTCTAATAAAGTGGGAAATCATGAACTATTTCTTTTTTTTAATAACTTGTATTAAATTGGTTCTTTGACAATTAAAAAAATAAGTGTTCTTATAAAGAGGCAAGCAGAGGCAGGCTGATCTCTGTGAGGCAATGTCTTAAAAACAAAGTTCTAAAAAAAAATCATTTCCCACTGAGATTTCTATACCCAGCTAAGTCAAATAGGAAACATTTATGTAGACAATTTCTTTAACTCTATGAATAAGAGTACACTGCCTATGCATATCTCTTGGTAAGTTTCTAGCAAAACAACAGGGAAACAAGAAAAAAGACAGGATCCAACACAGAAGAAAAGCAAATGGAAATTCCAAAGCCAATTGACAACCACTCCAGATAGAGCAAGAGGAGAAAGAGAAGTTTCTAGAATTTGGGGGAAAAGAAAAAACATCTCAAACTATTAAAAGGTATATAGGGGCTGGAGAGATGGCTTAGTAGTCAGAGCAGTTACTGACTGCTCTCCCAAAGGTCCTGGGTTCAATTCCCAACAACCACATGGTGGCTCACAACCATCTGTGATGGGATCCAATGCCTTATTCTGGTGTGTCTAAAGACAGCAACAGTGTGCTCACATATATAAAATAAATAAATCTTGTTTTTAAAAAAAGATATCTGGACATTTACAAAAAAAAATTAACAAGTGCCTAACATCTAGTTGGTTAGGGAAATTTTTAAGTATAGATTCATGGAAAATGAACAGGATGAAAGTAAGCCAGTGATTTACACCAAGTACATGCAGGCAGGAGCAGAATTTGCTCATCAGAGAAGATGTAGAACTTCTGTCCTGTAAACCCTCATAGTTGTAAATCAGAACTGTGGTCAGCTAGAGTGGAAGGGAGAAGAAGAATGGGGAAGGCGAGGGGACGAGGCTCTGCACCCAGGCATCAGAGAACATGGAAGGCTGGTGGTCATGGAAGTGAGTGTGTTATTTAGAAACACGGAAACGCATGCCAGAAGACATCTCACACAGCTGCAGACTCAAGTGGAGACCTGAGACAGATGAAGTAAGACTGCATTATAGATCATTTAGTACCACATGGGATTTAAAATGTGTGTAACAAACTATTTAAAATAAAATTAGAGCCAGCAAGATGGTTCTGTGGGTGAGCGTGCCTGTCACCTCATGCCCAGTGACACAAGTTTATCCCAAGAGCCATAAGAGGGAATAAATAAAAGAACCAAGTCTCACAAGTTGTCCTTTGATTTCAACATGTGTGTGTGCACAGTGACACACACAAAGTAAATAAATATTGATCTTTAAGAGAATTTTAAAAGGGGCTGGAGAGATGGCTCAGTGGTTAAGAGCATTGTCTACTCTGCCAGAAGTCCTGAGTTCAATCCCACGCAACTAAATAGTGGCTCATACTCATAACCATCTATAATGGGATCAGGTGACCTCTTCTGGCATGAGATATGCATGCTGATGGAGCACTCATAAGCATAAAATAAATAAATCTTTAAAAATAATTTTTAAAAAAGAATTTTTAAAAACCCTGTTGGTAAAAGGTAAGAACAGGGAAAGCTATCAAAGGGAAATGATTATATGATCCTTTTGAGCAAAGATAACAATATGTTATCAAAAAGTCTTTGTCTAGCCAGGCGGTGGTAACACCGCCTTTAATCCCAGCACTTGGGAGGCAGAGGCAGGCAGATTTCTGAGTTCGAGGCCAGCCTGGTCTACAGAGAGAAACCCTGTCTCGAAAAACCAAAAAAAAAAAAAAAAAAAAAAGCCTTTGTCTATTATGTGGAACTTATAAAGGAGAAATAAAATATCATTCAGAGAAAAAAAAAAAAATGGGAAGAGCAGGCTTGACCAGGCGTATTTCACTGAAACCAAAGACAAAAGAACTGGTGTTGAGATGGCAGCCAGGAACCTTGAAAGAATTCGGCCAGAAGGATCTTCAGCCATACAGTAGCTATGTTTCCATTCTGTAGCATACTGAAATAGTCCTTAATACATTAAGGACAAAGATATGTGTGGTCTCCTGCCTCTCGTGCTGACCGTATAGTAGACAGCCTCTGTGTCTGCTGGATGTTATATGGATATTAACTGACTTAAAGGTTCTCAGAGTATACAGGAAGAATGACAAGGGCCTACTGCCACTTAGCTCTCAAGGGCACAGAACTCTGGAGAGAGACTTGAGACACTCCCAAGATAGAGTGCAGCTCAGCTCAACCCAAGTCCTCTCTGCCTTGTGTCCCCAGTGCAGCCAGGACCTCAAATGGGTCTGCTTAGAGCTTGGGGGGGAGGTGAGGGTGAGGATGTCTGCAGCTTCTCTGTCACTGTATTTAGGAACTTAAGAAGCACTGAATAGTTTTGTTGATGGCCCCAAGTCAATTATTATGATAGGCCAGAGGGAATCCCCAAGTGAATTACTGGGTTGACCAAAGGGGAAAGAATAGTAACTGGCCATCCTGTCATTATCTGTCAGAGCAACATGCCAACTTCTCGTTGGAAGCTGAGTTCTAGGGAGATCATCTCTGAACGTGGGAGAGACATTCTTGTGGTGATCCCTCAAATTGTACTGAGAGAAAACACTGTAATTATAGGTTATTCTCAAACATCCATCTCACCAATGTGCTTTTTAAAAAGGTTCTAGCAAGGGGACATTTAAACTGTAATATCCTGAGAAGAGAGAATTGGGAACTGGGTGTGGTGACCCACGCCTCTAATCCCAGCACTTGGGAAGCAGAGACAGGTGGATCTCTGTGAGTTTGAGGCCAGCCTGGTCTACAGAGTGAGTTCCAGGTCAGCCATTGAGGAGGGGAAGAGAGAAAAGGGTGGGGAGAGGAAGCCCCTGAGGACACATTTCTTTTTTTTTTTTGAGGACACATTTCTTTGGGGAAGAAATAAAAACAGAAATCGATTCTATTTTTTCCCAGACTATTAGAGTTACATGAGGCCTTTGTGGCTGTTTAACATGGACTATCCCCAACCCTGACCGTCTTATTCTTTAATATATTTCTTTAAATTCATGACCCTCCAGAAATTACGGGCTTAATATGTTTTTTCATGCATTTTAAAATAATGTTGAGAAACTCTTATTTTACAAACCAAGTGGCTTTCCCTTGAAGATTAGTTATAGGGCAACCATCTCCAGGTGGGTCTAAATTAGCCCATAACTAATTAACTGGGTTAATTACCCTGAGTAGTATCAGCCGTGTGTCATGAAGACCTCATGGTTTCCACTTGGTTTTCTTTAAAAGTGAGGGATGTTTTTGAGATACAGGGGAAAAAAGTACTTTATCCCTATGGTGTTAATACTATTAACTAGTCAGGGGGAGGGATCCAAACTTACATGTGTTTCTTAAATTTACTAAGAAAGTACATCAAAGTAGAACTAATTTTGAAAGAGACTACTGAGAATGGTAACTGAAAAAGCAAGGGATTCCTATAATAAATCAAGAAAATACACATTTTATAGTTGTTTTAAAATAAAATGCACATTTTCAAATGTAGTTTTTTTTTTCCCTGCAGCAAACATGAATTCATTTTTATAATAATCAAAAGGACATATATTTTGAAGTCTAGATTTTGGAGTCAATTCAAGTAAGATTTATCTATTGGCCCCACCTCATAAAGGTGTTATGATAGTAACTAACTCAAGAGCAAGGGGTATTGATTAGCAATCAACTGTAGATCTCCTATCCACAGGTGTCTGAAGACCTAGATGAAAGATAAACATCTACTTAAGTTATTCAATGTTTGTGTGTACGTGTGTTTGTGTGTGGGGACGTGTCAGTCTAGGGGAAGCCTAGGCCTTGATTTTTGAAAGAGTCTTTTTTTTTTTTTTTCTTTTCAAGACAGAGTTTCTCTGTGTAGCCCTGGCTGTCATGGAACTCACTCTGTAGACCAGGCTGGCCTCGAACCCAGAAATCCTCCGGCCTCTACCTCCCAAGTGCTGGGATTAAAGGCATGTGCCACCACTGCCCAGAGGCCTTGATTTTTGAATGGATGTAATGTAATGACATTCCCACAGACATAGTAAGATTCTTACCCTCACAGAATTGTGAGGCTCCTACTGAAAGCTCTGACTAGAGCGACTGGCAAGCAGAAATCCTGATTCTCCCCTCGGTCCCACAGGATTCTAGCTCCCACCAGAAAACCGGTGAGGACATAGCAGGCCATTCCACACACCCACACACACAGTCAAATCTAGGAGGCTTTTATTACCTTGGCTGTGGCTGGCCCCCTCCAGTTTAAGTACTGCTCTAGTTCTGTGCCCTTCGCCCGGGCCCTGGAGGAGTCAAACACTTTTCTTTTGGACCCTTGCATCTTGCCACAGACGGCGGAGTGTCTCTGCAGCCTGAGGGAAAGAAACGAGCGTCCACAGTGGCTGCACTTGCTCAGTTCTGGCTCTTCTGTGGAGGAGCCGGAGCCGGAGGAGCCTGGGGTTCCGCACAAACTTGATGCCTGCAGTGCACTGCCCAGTTCCTCTGTAGGTTGAAAGAATGTGTCTGCTGAGGGTCCTGGGTCTTGGTCTCGGATTTTACTGTTACTTGCCATCAGCCTTTCCCGTTTGAGCGTCTGGATTTCATAGTCAGAGAGCTGGAGTGCACTAGAGTTTTCCTGAGCTGCTCACAAGTTTGATCCTCTCCCCTATTTCTACTGAATACCTCAGACCTGACCTCTGGGACAAGCAGGGTTTGTGTGTGATGTTGCAGTCACCATCTCTAACCCTCCTTCTAGGTAGTACCATCCTTTGTAGCTCCCTGTCTTCCTGGAAAATGGATTGTTTCTTTTCCTTCTGAATCCTTCGAAGACCCTCCTCTGTCCTCTTCAGCTTTTCTTGTAGGAGAATCTCCTTTCTTCGGATTTCCTTCTGTAAACTCTCCCCTGCAGCTTCTAACCTTTGGATCTGGGTCCACTCCGTCCTATGGAGCTCTGCTATGACCTTCTCTGCCTGCACCGAGGCAAGAAGGGATGAATTCACCCAGCTCCTTAAACCAAAGCTGCTGTCTGAAAACTCACTTGAGTCAGGGAGTCTTGGGTAGCCATTCTGCTCCCAGTCAGTGCCTGCTTCACTTGTACTGTGTGACTTCCGGTGGACCATGGGTTTCAGTGGGTATGCCCGATCCACTCCAACTCGTTTCTTCCTAAAGGGAATGAAGTCCTGGTCATTTGCTTTGGGATACCGGGGTGTCGGGCTAGACAAGTAAAACAACCCCTTTCTTTGGCCCTGGTCATTGTTTCCTGAGCCTTCCTGGCTGATTCCTGCACTGTGGGGACAGGAGTGCCTCCGGGCTTTTGTGCAGACGTTCCTTTCGGGGTGGGTGGGGACATCATCCTCCCGCCCAAGCTCTGTGTTGCTCCAAAACTTCTGCTGGAAAGTATTCCTCAAATGTCCCATGGAGGACCGCTGGGAAGAGTCACTGTGTTCATAAGGGTCGTGCTTAGCCGAGTGGAGCCCGGGAGCTTCTGTTTTATTATGTGGGAACATAACGCCCACAGGCAGATGTGGAGCCAACTGGAGACCAGCCATTCAGTGCCTGGACCGAAGCCTAGGGGAGATTTAAACCAGATACATGTGAAGAATTTGTCTGAGGTTCACTCCCGGCTGCTAGAGTAAACTGTTTGTACATTTGCCCTACCCACGTTCCCTTTAAACGTTTCTCGGGACTGTGGGGTTGGATCTGCCAGCATGTTCTTTCAATAAGCATTTAGTGAGTGACGATTATGTGCCAGACCCGGAGGACCAAAGCATGAACGTGACACAGGTGTTCTGCCACTGACTTTCCTCCAGGCCGTATATGACCTGTCATATGTCATTTATGGAATGAGTCCAGTCCCTCGGTGGCCTAGCGACAGGGCCTGGCCCAAAGCGCTCCCTGGACTTTCCCCCTGCTGCAGACTACAAAGAGCACGGGACCGCCTGGGCCTGAAGCAGGTGCCTGGCTGTCAAAGATGCTCTTTGGCTCAAACCGTACCAGGCTTGTAAAGAGTGTGTGTTGGAGGAGGGGGTGACAGACACCTGAGAGCCCCAGCCCGCTTTGGATCCGGAACTCCGAAGTCATGTTCTGTCCCATTGGGTCAAGCGGGAGCCCTTACTGGGACCCGGCCTCTAGGGATAAACTCTCACTCTCCAACCCCTCGGGAGGTCTAAGTGTCTCCCCTTTCGGCGTACCTGAGGCGCTTGGGGGGCCGCTCCAGCTCAGGGAAAATCCCCAAGACCTAGTTTTCCACACCTGACTAAACCCAACCGCCGTCCACGCAGGCGCTCTCTGTCCACCTCTGTTATCCCGTTGCCTGGAGACCAGAGCGCCGCCTCTGGTAGAGAACTTTTAGCTCCAGATGTGCGCAGGCGCAGTTCACAAGCAGTCCGAAAGCTGCCGGGACCGGATTGGGATGGAGGGGGAGGGGAGAAGGGGAAGGAGGTGCAGTCGGGTCACTTGACGTCAGGTGCAGCCAACTCCGCAGCTCAGATCAGCGATGCCCTTGGGGAGGGGTTGGGGAGGTTTTTCTGGGGCTACATCAAAGAAGAGCTTGAATTTCTCCGAGAGCGATGCTCCCAGACCATAGGGTGTGCCCTTGTCTGGAGAAGGGTGGAGCCCTCGATGGGCTGCGGAGTCATCCCGCCCCAGGATTGGGGGGTCTGTCCGGCTAGCGGGAGTGGGACTGCTGATCACCCTTCTGAGCGCGCTGGGCTACTGCGCTCAGGCCCCAGGTAGGGCTGTGAGCTCTAGGCTACAAGCTCCGGGCTGTTTTCCCTCGCAATGCTTTGGCGCTTTGCTTTTACTTCGCTATGTGTTATAGTCCCAGGGTAGTTTCTAGGGCCAATCTAATCATTTTGTTATTATAATGTTTTACTCTCACGTGACGGTTGCTACTTAGGGCCCAGGAATGACTCAGCCAAATGTAACAATAATAAAGTTAACAACCAGATCAACAGTAACGAACATAACTTGGATTTCAACATTAAATGATCCCTTGTAACTTTTTGACATCAGAAGAGAGTTTATTTGTCTTCTCCATGCTTCAGTTCATTTGGATAAGCTGTTTGGAACAGATAGCTCAGTTTTTCTCGTAACTACGCAGAAGATTTGTGCACGTGGGAAACAAAGCAGACAGCAATCTCGTTGATACAGCATATCAGATGTCAGCTTTTATCTGCTACAGAGAAATTCCTTGGTGGGCTCTCTAGGGCAGATTGTCAGTCATTGTTTTCATTCCCAGTTGGCTCTTCTGCCTTCTCTACATTGCAGACGTTTCCCACCGACTAGGACCAGTAAACCTCAGCCCGGACCCGTGCGTGCCGCAGTCAGCTTCTATGGTTTTTCCCTATGCATCCTTTTTAACTAGTTCTAGTACTCTCCTTCTGAATCTCTAGTTTTAAAGTATTCATAACTTCCTCATGTAAGACAAGTTTCCCTTCCCTGGGTCTGTCTCTTCCGTGTTAGGATCCCGCTCGATTCTCTTCTGTTTTGTTTCGTTTGCTGTTTGTTTTAAGACAGGCTCCTTACTTAGTCCAAGGTTAGCACTGGTTAGTCCTCCTGCCTACTTAATCCTCTTGCCTCAGATTTTCCCATGCTATAAGCATATAGGCCTACACACACACACACACAGAGGAGAGAGAGAGAGAGAGAGAGAGAGAGAGAGAGAGAGAGAGAGAGAGAGAGAGAGACAGAGACAGAGACTCGAATATATGCCCTGTATGTGAAGCAGTGGCTGGGAAGGCCAAAAGATGGCAATGGAACCCCTAGACCTAAAGTCATGGCAATTGAGAGCTACAGGACTCTTCAATTTCTTTTTCTTTCTTTCCTTCTCTCTCCCTTTCCCTCCCCTCACCCCTCTCCTCCCCTCTCCCTCCCCCCTCTCCCCTCCCTCTCCCCTCTCCCTCCACTCTTCTTCTCCTCCACTCTCTCTCTCCTCCTCTCCCCTCTCTCCCCTCCACTCTCCTTCCCCTCCTCTCTCTTCTCCCTCCTCCCCTCCTCTTCCCCTCTCCTCTCTTCCCCTCCACTCTTCTCTCTCCCTCTCCTCCTCCCCTCCTCCTCCCTCTCTCTTCCCCTTCCCCTCTCTCCTCCCCTCTTCCACTCTTCTCCTCCTCTCCTCCCCTCCACTCCCTTCTCTCTCCTCCCTTCTCCCCTCTCCCTCCCTTTCCTCCACTCCCCCTCTTTTTCCCCTCTCCTCCTCCCCTTCTTCCTCCCTTCCCCTTTCCTTTCCCCTCCCTCTCCTCCCCCTCCCCTATCCTCTTCCTTTCCTCCCACTCTCCTCCCCTCTCCCCTCCTCATATTATTTTGTCTACTTCCCCGTCAATAATCCTGAGTTATAACTTGTCTGTTCCTCCTGGGCTGCTCCTACTCTGACTGGCCGCGCATGGCCATGTTCTCAGGATTCACCATGGTGTCTTCTCCTCTCTTCACCTCTCTCCTCCTTCTACTCTCCTCCTCCAGACCTCAAGCCTGGCAACTGAAGTTCCACCACCTCTCTTCTGCCCAGCTATAGACCATAGGCATCTTTATTCAACCAATCATTTTTAAGTTAAGGAATGAGGTTACATAGCATCACTTGGTGTAGTGGGGATGTCCTCATCCTGGAGGCAACCAGGCCTTGGGGGCCAGTATTAAACATTACAATACATGGCAGCAGATCCAACCTCAACAGCTAACTGCTAAACCCTTCTCTTCCCTACTGACTTCTTGAGGAACTGAGATCCGTGACTTAACCATTTTCTATCTCCCACATTAGGTGGAGGATATCTCTACAGTTCTGCCTCTCCTTAATAAATTGAGTCAACCTCAGCAGGTCTCAGCCATAGCAGTGCATGGAAGCAGTATCTTGGGAATAAAATGTGTGGGCATATATTCAAAAGGTTCCCCTAAGGTCCTAATGCTCAGATGGTGTTTGAGAGTCCCTGGTTTCATGACAGCTATTTTGCCTTCTTGACTCTTGGTGCTCTCTCGCCCACAAACTGGAGAGTGAAAGTATTCTTAGGAGTGGACTTTGGACTGGCTGCCTGAAACTAAATCCCAGCTCCATCACTTTCTGGTTGTAACTCTGTAACTTTGGAAAAATGCTGTCTTCTCCACAAGCTCTTTCTTTTTTTTTTTTTTGGTTTTTCGAGACAGGGTTTCTCTGTGTAGCTCGGGCTGTTCTGGAACTCACTCTGTAGACCAGGCTGGCCTCGAACTCAGAAATCCGCCTGCCTCTGCCTCCCAAGTGCTGGGATTAAGGCGTGCGCCACCACCGCCGGCAACACAAGCTCTTTCTTAGTCCTTCCGGTCAGAATTAATCTCTTTTGCTTCTTCATAACATTTTCTATCCCTGTTATAATGCTGGGCTAGTTCCTGGTGAGTTCTCAGAGTTAATGATATGAATGACCACGCTCCACATGACCTTGCCATTCTGTGCATGCATGCACAGCTACGATAAAGAACTCTCTGAGGGCAACAATTATACATCACCCCTCTTGTACACCATATGGTGTTCCATCCATTTCACTACTCAATAGGTTTGGAATCTATAGAGGAACTTACTTTAATTGAATTTTAGAGAACTGACATCAGTCAAACACAATGTTTAGTGTTGTTTTCAAATATTGCCAAGGACACCGTTCAGTCCTATTCCTCCCAGCAGGGAGGCTTTATGACTTAGGAACAGGAAACTAGTGTAATGATAGATTTCCATAGCTACCACCGCAAACCATCTCATCTTGCCAAGTCTGCCAGCCTGACATATTAACACATGGAGCCCGGTGTTATGAAAGGATATGATATAGACAAGCAATCCAAGAAGGAACAATAAACACCACACACAATTTCTTCATACACATTCTTGATTCTAAAAGTAGCTGAATTCCAATGCATATAAATCAAATCTTATTTTAGCAACCTTCACCTACAAATCCCTTAGTAATTCTCTTTTTCTAAAAGCAAATGCATGCAACTTGGTTATTTCACTCAGATTTGTTGATTCTATTGAGGTTCCTGAGCTATATGAATGACTTGTCCGTGCTTTATTATTTATTTATCAGTTTTAAGCATAATCTTAGTAAGGTAAACTCTGGATAGCAGCTTCCAAAACCCAGATAGAATGATTTCACTGTGATGTCCTGTGCATTTATTGTCCCTTGCTACTAAGTCCAAATTATGCATGACCCAGAATTGGAAGAGAATTGAAAGAGGAAAAAAAAAAAGCAGGCCAGATTCTTCTATTACTGTCACTGACTGCTAACAGCCCTAGGCAGTCATGTCGGTGCTTAGTTTATGAATGGACATATTAAGTGTTTCATCTATGCCTTTCTATACCCATGGGAAAATGACAAAAGGGTACGTTTAGTGACGGAAGTGGGGTACAGGTTGGTCATTGTATGCCAAACAGGATCCTCGGCTTAAAAAAATCAATCCCAGGCTCCTTCCACAGTGTGACCCAATTGTTCTGAAGCCCCACCCTCAGGCGGGCTCTTGGCCGAAAAGCCACCTCTAATTGGTTAAATCTCGGTGATTGACGTGCGGGGCAGCGTTGGAGAAGCTGCGCTCTAAACTTCCGGAAGCGGCGGTTAGCGCGGCGCGGGCGGTTGATCTGAAGGTCTTCGGGCTATTCTGTCGCTAGTGGGGAAGTCCGGGCAACTCGTGTGTCCGCCGCTCGGATCATCCAAGTGTCAGTGGAGGGGATTGCGGGCCGCATGGGGATAGGATGGATGGCGGCTTCAAGGCTGCAAGGGTAGCGGGGTGAGCAGGTGAAGGCCCCCCAACCAGGGGCTTGCGTTTACACCCACCCACCCACTTACTCCTTGCAGTTCCGGGACTCTGAGGGTCGGGAGAGGCCCCTGTGGTGGTGGAGACCTTTCTTAGGATGATGTCTTACCTTGCTGTCTCTGACAGGTTTGAGCATGGCAGAAGGGGACACCTTGGTCTCAGTGGATTACGAAATTTTTGGAAGGTTCAAGGGGTGTTTTTCCGCAAGTACACTCAGGTATGTGGCCTATAGGCTTAAGTGTCGGGGCGCATCACTAAGTGATGGACAGGAGGCCTGGTTCTGACAGATGGGACCTCGAGAGTGGGAAGGGAGCACCTGGGTACTTTTCTGAAAGAGAATACCGCTAGCGCACCCTGTTGTACTGTCACCAAGCTAAGGCACTTTTATAGGAAAGCTGCCATCAAGATAGAGAGGTGACGATAGGTGGACTGATCACAGAGTAAGTTACGTAATCACCCATCATACCTACGACAAGTTTATTCCTCAAACTTCCTCTCAACACCTCAATTTTTTTTCTCACCGCGGGACTCAAACCCAGGGATGTTTGCATGCTAAGCAAGCACTCTACCAGTGAGCAACAAACTTGGCCTCTACCTCTGTTTCCCATCACTAGTCTCCCCAATGCACAAGGACAATCTCAATTTCCCTTCTGCCTTCAGCAGAGTTGCCTTTCTGCTCACTATAGCCATTCTGATGGATGTGGCAGTATATCTCCTTGAGAATTTTCATTGTTTTAGTTCAAATATCAAAGTATTTAAAACAACTCAAGTCGTACAAGTTATGTTCTTCAGTCACAGGTGAAGAAAAGTACAAATCAATAACAGAGAGATAACTGAATATTCCAGATTATCTGGAATATTCTTTTTTTTCTTAAATTATGATAGAATATATGTACTGAAAACGTTACCATTTTAACCATTTGAAAGCACACAATTCAGTAACCTCAAGTATGTTCATACTTTCTTCTCCTATCACCAAGGAACATTGTCCTATCCCCCCCGCACCCCCCACACCCCTTTTTTCTTTATCTCTACCCACTTAACCACCAGCACCTATCTTCCCCTCCACCAGCCCCTGACAGTCAGGATCCCGCTATCCATGTATGGATATGTATGTGGAGGTCAGAGAACCACTTACAGGAATCAGTTCTTTCCCCTTGTACTATGTAGATTTCAGGGATGAAACTCAGGTCATCTGGCTTGGTGGCAAGCACCCTAAGCCACCTGCCATCTTGCTGGACCTCTATAAATGGGACCGCTCTAGCTACCTTTTGTGACTGTCTTACTTCACTAGCATCATGTCCTCAAGATTCAGCCACAAGTCCTGAGTCAGAACTTCCTTCTTTTTTAAGGCTGAATAACATGTTGTATAGTCCCAGCATGGTTTTGATTTGCCTTTTCCTAATGAACAATGATGAGTATCTTTATGTGCTTATTGGCATGTAAAAGAGGACATTATATATTTGGAGAACTTTCTAGTCAAATCCCTGGCCTATAAATTGAGTTTTTTTTCTTTCTTTCTTTTTCTTTCTTCCTTCCTTCCTTCCTTCCTTCCTTCCTTTCTTTCTTTCTTTTTTTTTTTTAATGTATGTACTAACACCTCTTTGTCTACTCCAGATACTAGGTCTCTGTCTCTTACTGTTTCTTTTTTTGAGTTTGAGATAAGGTCTTACAGCCGGGTGGTGGTGGCGCACGCCTTTAATCCCAGCACTTGGGAGGCAGAGGCAGGCGGATTTCTGAGTTCGAGGCTAGCCTGGTCTACAGAGTGAGTTCCAGGACAGCCAGGGCTACACAGAGAAACCCTGTCTCAAAAAAACCAAAAAAAAAAAAAAAAAAGAGAGAGAGAGAGAGAACATCATACTCTGTAGCCCTGGCTGGCCTGGAGGCCTGGAACCTAAGAGATATCCACATGCTTCTTTCTCCTGAGTGCTGGGTTTAAAGGTGTATGCTACCATGCCCAGCACTCTTTGTCTTTTAAAAACTTGTATTTGTGTGTATATCTGTGTGACTGTCTGTAGGAGTACAGAGAGTTTGTGTGGATGCCTACAGAGGCCAGGAGAGGGGGAACATCCCCTGGAACTGGGGTTCTAGGCAGCTGTGAGCCACTTAATGTGGGTTCTGGGAATGAACCCCCGTCCTCTGCAAGGACAAGCGTTGTTCACCACTGAGCATCTTTCCAGCCTCTGCCTGGATACTAGTCTCTTAGCAAATGGCCACTGCCAACATTCCTTCCATTTTGGAGAATTCCTTTTTCTTGATAGTGTTCTTTCAAGCATCAAAGGTTCTCTGTTTGTTTGTTTTGAGAAAGTTTCACTGTACAGCCCAGGCTGGCTTTAAACTCATGGTATTCCTCCCAAATACTGGGATTACAGACATGAGCCACAGTGCCCAGAAGGATTTACTTTTGAACTCCCAATTTTGCTTTTTTGGGGGAGGGGGCTGCACTTGTAGTGTTGTGATTTGTCCTTTTAGTGACTTAAGGTCATGAAGAGTCATGCCTATGTTTTTTCCCTAAGATTTTTTGTGTTTTAATCACTTAAGCTTTGGGGAGTTTTTGGGGAACAGGGGTTACCTGTTTGTTTGTTTATTTAGCATTTGGGGACAGGAAAAAAAAAGCATGCTAGGCTCTGCCCGATGCCTCTCCTTAGCTCATGTGGACACTGCTTTCCTGGAGGCTATGTAGTCCCTAGAGAACCAGACTCCACAGGCCTGAGCAGCGCCAACCTCTGCAGGCTTTGTTCCCTCAACTGCTCCGCAGCGCATGCGCATGCACACACTTCCGTCTACTGTACCTTCTCTCAGTTCCCCGTTTCCACAGATCTGGGGGAATCGTCCATACTCAGCCATCAGTCCCCATGCAGGTTCTTCTGCTGCTGGGCCACCCTGTCAGCCAGTTCCTTCCCTGCATACTAAAGCAAAGCTCTAGTTATTCATTTGAGAGACTTTCTTTTTAGGTTGAAAACAAGAACTGGTGATTAGATTTCTTAAATTGTTCTTAGAAGGTTTGGCATAGTGGTGCACATAGTTGCAGGCTGGAGGAGTAGACTATGGGCACTAAAATGAGCTCAAGACCAGCCTGGGTATAGTAGTGAGGCCTGACTTCAAAAGAAAAAAATGAAAATAAAACAAACAAACATATATACATACACATAATACATAACCACAATCACACAACACACAATACAATATATATATATATATATATGTGGTGTCCTGGGGATCAAACTCAGGTCATCAGGCTTGGTGGCAAGTAGCTCTTCTGTGCCATGTTGCTGGGCCATGGAAAATGGTTTATGATACGGTGTTAGCATATAGGAGTTTCCTTTCAGCTCACCCTAGACAGGGTACCAAGAGCAGACCAAACAAATGATTCCACCCCAGGGTGGCTTGGTAAACCAGACAGTTTTAATTTTGATTAAACACGAGCAACTTACAGGCAGCAACAGCATGCAATTCCCACTCACCCCATCCTTACCGTCGTACGTATATAATGTCAGGGAGAGACAGAGTGGGGTTGCCTTTTGTGCCAGCTAGTGAGCTGTGCTGAGAGCCCCCTAGGTACTGCTTTGTGACCCTCCCTCCCTCCCCAAGGATTCAATGCTGTTGGGTTTAATATGAGGGGCTTCTCCAGTAATCACAACTGCTCTGCTTTTAAGCCCAGAGGACAGAGTTGCCCAGCACTTGGATATTCAAATGTCAATCAGCAAGCATTATTACGATACCATTTAAAAACAAGAGTAGAACATAGCACACAAATAAAACCTGTTGAAAATTTCCCATCCTTCCAATGGGTCAAGAATTTGGAGTGGCTTGTTTATAGGAATCCAGAGGCCAATCACATTTCAAATTAGAGATTTATTTGTATGATATAACCCCCTGCTCAAAACTGCACAGTCATGCTGGTAGCTGCTTGCCGTCATGGTGATTTAACAGCTGGAGGCTGCCAGCACCGCTGCCCATGTCGAAGCACAAGGGTGCAGTTACAGTCGTCTGGGTGGGATGCCTTCCTCAGAATACACTCCAGCCTTCTTCATGTCTCTCCTCTGGCACTCAACAGTACGCAGTGTAGGTAGATCCTGCTTTTCTTCATGCCTTAGTATCCCATCCCTGAGACTATGATGTGATGTATTTTTGTTCATTATGCAAACACGTCTGCTTTGATGGATGCTCCATCCAGTTCCTCCTCAAAACATTATTCTTGTGTGTGTGTGTGTGTGTGTGTGTGTGTGTGCGCGCATAATGCTCTCCTTGGCATACTCCAGCAATTTCCCACATTTGCCAGGTTATGCTGGCATTTGCACATGCAGTCATGTTAGCTCCCATACTCTTTATAGCTCTCATAATCCAACCCTTCTATTATAGATGAGATATAATATCTTAATTATAACTTATGTAGCAATAAAACTAGCTCCAGTATATCACTGTCTGTCCTAAATGCTCGCTTCTGCCACAACTTAATAATGAACACTGAGGAGGGAAAGTCCACACAGCAGCTAGTGGCTCTTCATGAGCAAGTGCAGCTTTATTGTTTTACATTTATTTTTTATTTTCTGTTTATTGGTGTTTCGCCTGCCGTTATGTGTGTACGAGGGTGTCAGATCTCCTGGAACTGGAGTTACAAATGGTTGTGAGCTGTCATGTGGATTCTGGGAATTGAACTCAGGTCCTCTGGAAGAACAACCAGTGTTCTTAACCACTGAGCCATCTCTCCAGCCCCCACATGTTCAGCTTTAAAGACACTGTGATTACTTATTAGATGAGAGAAACGAAACACTAGGGAAAGGTTTGCAAAGGTGGCTGGCATGAGAGTCTCCTTCAGAGCTGAGCTTGATTGGGAGAACTTTGTGACCATGGAATCTGCGGGCGGAGGCCTATGATGGTAGGGAGCAGAATTAATACCTCACATTCAGGCAACATTTAGGGAAGGAGCTATAAAGGCTTGTCATGAAAAACTTGGGAGAGGAATGGGAAGGTGGCTCAGTGGGTAAAGGCACTAGCCACCAAGACTGGTGGACTGGGCTCAATCCCCAGGGACCCACATGGCAGAGGAAGGAACAGACTTGTGCATGCAGTCCTCTGACCCCCATACTTTTGCTATGGTATGTGTGCCCCACCCCTATAAGTGTAAGTGTAATTAAGAAGGTGGAGCATCATTAAGAAAGTTGACGTAGGGGCCTGAGTAGACGGCTTAGCAGCCCATACTGTTCTTCCAAAGGATCCAGGTTTAGTTCCGGGAACACACATGGTTCATAACCAATTCTAATTCTAGTTCCAGTGCCCTCTACTGGACCCCATAGGTACCAGCACTCACACAGTCACATACCACACCCCCTCTATATATACACCTTTGTCTTAGGGTTTCATTGCTGTGAAGAGACACCATGACCAAGGCAACTCTTATAAAGGACAACATTTAATTGGAACTAGCTTACAGTTTCAGAGGTTCAGTCCATTATCATCATGGCAGGAAGCATGGCAGCATCCCAGTAGACATGGTGCTGGAGAAGGAACTGAGAGTTCTACATTTTCAACCAAAGGCAGTAGGAGACTATTGTGTCCCATACTGGGCAGAAGTTGAGCATATATATTACCTCAAAGCTTCACCTCCACAGTGACAACTTCCTCCAACTTGGCCACACCTACTCCAACAAGGCCTGCACCTCCTAATAGTGTCACTCCCTTAACCAGGTATATCCAAACCAACACAATAGTAAAAATACTTTATTTTCTTTTTTAAAAAGGGAAAGAGAGGTACCTACCACAGGCATGATGGGGTAAAGGGAATGCCCACAAGAGAGAGCCTTCAAGGAAATCCCTCAAACCAATGGAAATATCTGACTTTTATGTTCTTTTAGTATTAGAGTTTGTCAGTTCTTTTTAGCGATTTAGTTTAGGATAGCCTACAGGATAAAGGAACCAGGTACTGGATAGGACCATATATTAGGAGCTATGAGTTATGAGACTGTAACACAGCAGAGAGAGCTGCAGCAGGGGCATGGCCTGATTTCTCCAGGCTGTTGATCTGGTCTCTTAGAGCAGCCCGTGTTTTCCACGGCAGGCCCAAGATCTAACAAGAAAGGCAAGTGGGAACCTGATAGCTGTGGAGCCTTATGAACCCTGAGCGTTCAGAGGCCTCACAGCTGCTTCCCTTCTTCACCAAGTGTGACAGAAAGTGGGCTTTGGGCGCAACGTAAACATGTTGGGTTAGAGTTCCTCCACAGTAAAAACAGTGGTTGTGTTGCCCAGGAAATTGTGAAATAGTGTGTAATGATCTTACAACGGATCCCTTCATCTGGATTTGTTTAGGTGTGGTCCTCGTTAAAGGCAAGGGGGGGGGGCAGAGGACTTGAAGCTTTTTCTGTTTAATATACCCACTAGATTGCTGATTAGGAGAAGAGAAAATGAGGGTTGTGGGTATAGTTTCGAGCTAGAGTGCCTGCCAGCCTGCCTGCCTCGGTTACATGTGCGAGGCCCTAGAATCCTCAGTACTGTAAAACCAACCTAAAACTCGGGGTCTTTCCCACCTCACTTTATTTGGCTAGGCATGATGGGGAACTCTCAATCCCAGCACTCAGAAGGCAGAGGCAGGACGATGGCGGAAGATCAAGGCTAACCTGGTCTATGTGATGAGTTCTATCTAGGCCAGCCAAAGCTACATAATGAGACTGTCTTAAAGAAAGAAAAGAAATGAGCAAGCTGTAAGCATTAGGAAATCATCCAGAAGGCATCTTTTGGGGGCTCACTCTAGTGTTTAGACACAATTACTATGCAATGGAAAGTGCTCAAGAGTTCAAATGCTGAGTTTTGTAGAATAAAAATGGGAAACGGAATCAAGTGGCTAAAAAGCAGCCATGAGATCCTCTTGGTGTCTGTTTTGATTTTTCTGGACAATGTCAAATTAGTTTCAGTGGTTTGATGCCGGCCAGGATGCTGGTCACAGATTCTCGTCTGTGTTCTGTGCAGTCTCACTGAACCTCTCTCTCTTTCCCTTAGGCTGAGGGTAAAAAGCTAGGTCTGGTGGGCTGGGTTCAGAACACCAACCGGGGCACGGTGCAAGGACAGCTGCAAGGCCCGGTCTCCAAGGTGCGCTTTATGCAGGAGTGGCTGGAGACAAGAGGAAGTCCCAAATCGCACATCGACAGAGCAAACTTCAACAATGAGAAAGTCATCTCAAACTTGGATTATTCAGACTTCCAAATTGTAAAATAACGACACGAATTTTATTTTTTCAAAATAAATCTCACTCCTTTTTTATTTATCAGTATATAAAAAATAGAACTATTCTGTGCTCCAATTTGTTAGTAAGTTATTTTGGTTGCATGTTTGAAAGTTACCGTGTATTACATGGATGATGAAATACAAATGTGTACAATTCTAACCAATAAAAACACATTAGAACCTTATGCTTACATTGCTTTTTTTTTTTTTTTTTCTTTTAATTGTTAGTGAAATTTTGGGCAACATGATGAATTCAGTCATTATTGTGAGGGAAAGATTTTGAGGTAGTTTAAAGAGGTCTGAAAGAGAAGTTAACTTTGTCATTTTTTTACATTGCTTACAGGAGACTTCATATGTAGGAAGAAAAAATGCCATCAGGTTGGGTTGTTAGGTTCGGATATGTGTTGCACTAATTATTTTGGTTTTCAATCTTTTGGGACATCTGCTGTCATTCCTTTTCCAGGGGTTAGAAATTCAGATAAAGTAGTTATGGGCTGGATTGCCCCTCCCCTCATCTGTATACCTCACCGCTAACCCAAGGACCAATCCCATTGGACTGCTGACTCACCGTGTATATGCACAAAAGACCAAGTGAAGACAGACAGCCACACCCAAGAAGGAATCCTGGCATTAATCTCCAACTTGTCCCAGAACTGGAAAGAAAACAAACAAAACAAAAAAACCCCCAGCAACTTAAGCCACCCAGCCTGTGGCCTTTTGTCTTGAGGCCCTGGCAAACCAAGCAATAATCAGAAGTTTGCTTCATTGGCTCCAGAAGTCTGATTTGGTTTGGTTAGTAATTAAACAAGTATATACTTATTTTAAAATTTGTCATAAGTCCTTTAAAGGGAGGAGGGATGGGTGGTCTGTGGAGATGGCTCAGCAGTTAAGAGCACTGGCTGCTTTCCAGAAGTCCTGAGTTCAATTCCCAGCACCAGTATGGTGGTTCACAGGGAGGGAGGGGAGGGAGGGACCTTGACGTCCTAAATTGCAAATTAAGAGAGTTGGGTTGGGCAGGTGGGGAGGAGGACACCTTTAATCCCAGCACTTGGGAGGCAGAGGCAGGTGGATTTCTGTGAGTTCAAGGCCAGCCTGGTCTATAAAGTGAGTTCCAGGGCTGTTACACAGAGAAAATCATGTCTTGAGGGAAAAAAAAATTGAAAGATATAGAGAGCAGAGAGAGAGAGGCTTCTCAGCCTTTTCTAGTTCCGTAAAGCATTAATTTTAAGAATGCTCTGTCCCCAGGACATAGCAGTAATCAAAACAAAACCCCTACTTTCACACAGTTTACAATCTAGCGAACACAGACTAAGGAAACAAGAAAAATATATGTGGAACTAAATATTAGAATATGTAAAGGAGACGAGAACGAGAAAGGGAACAAAGTAAAATGTACTAGAAACAGCCTCTCACCCGATCCTGGAAGGGTAAGGCGGGAGAACTAATTGGAACTAGCCAGGTGAAGGGATGCGCAGCGTGGCCACCTTGGCGCCTGCGCACTGGGACGTCCTGCAGCCGCTGTCTCGCGGCGCTTCGAAAGCGCATGCTCCGGAGCGCGCGACCGGCGTTGGAGGTGGTTGGTCGGTGAGAGTTGATGGAGGAGATTCGAGGTGAAGGGGGAAAGCACGTGATGAAATATGGTCCCGAGAGCTTGTCTAACTCGACAGGAGCAGTGGTGACTGCCGCGGGACTGTCTGGCGGGGCCCCGGCTCCCCCGGAGCGGCGGGGCGGGTGGACTGCGCAGGCGCGGCCCGGCCTGCCAGGATGCCGACCATCTAGACCCTAGAGCTGCTCATTGCACAGTCACCCCGTTTGCCAGCAGTAGTAGCCCCGGTTTCCCAAGGCTTTAAGAAACCAGCCCTGTCACCGGCCACACTGTTGTCGCTTAAGAATGAGACTTTTAGTGACTTAAGAGTCTTAGTGTTTGTATAAGAAAAAACTGGAATCAGGTTCCGACCACCCATACCATCACTTGTTATTGCCAAGCTATGTTCTGGGGATATAAAAGACCGAGAGTATCAATAGAAAAGAAGATCAGTAATAAGGGCCTTCCAACAAGCTATCAAGCAACACAGGAGCAGGACTTAAATATCAAAGGAGTTTTACCTTTACCCATCCCCCACCTCTTCCTGAGAGAGTAATCCTGATTGTAGTAAGGACTTACTGTGTCTTCTTGATAGGTTTTTGGTTTTGTTTTTTTGTTTTTTTGTTTTGTTTTTTTCCTTTTAGAGACAGGGTTTCTCTGTGTAGCCCTGGCCGTCCTGGAGCTCACTCTGTAGACAGACTGGCCTCGAACTCAGAAATCGCCTGCCTCTGCCTCCCAAGTGCTGGGATTAAAGGCATGAACCACCACTGCCTGGCTTCCTTGATAGGTTTGACTTTGACTTTTCCCATGATTTTACCTTCCTACTTACAGTGTCTTAGAACATCAAAAGGTTTTCTAAAAGCTGTGGTTATTGTGTAACGTATAAACGTTATGAAACTAGTTTGGACTCTTTTCATAAATAATTTCTAGCTAATGTTTCTTAGCTGAGTTTAATTTAGGCATCTGTTCTTACTGAAGTGCTTAGAAACTTGAATAGTGTCTTTACGGGTCAGCATCCAGTGTCATTATAATTTCACTTTAGGGCATTCATTTTAGGAACAGCAAAAATTATGAAATTATGAATGCTTCTTTGGAATTGAAGTCCACTATGCCAGTGCATGTGTGCTGTCTAGAAATGAGAAGTATACTTCTGTTTCATGTTTCAGTTTAATACTTTACTTCAAACTGTAGTTCTTTGTGCTGGTGGAAAGAAGTGGATGATGTGATACAACTGAGGTTTGATAAGAGTCTATGTTGTGTTGTGTTTTGTTTTCCATAGGTGGTTGTTTCCAGTCAGAGAAGGAAGCCAGTGTCTGCCATTCACTCCACATGTCTCCCTGCCATGATCAGGTGTCTATCAGATGAGGTACAAGCCAAGCTGCGTTCCGGTTTAGCCATAAGCTCCCTAGGCCAGTGCGTCGAGGAACTCACCCTTAATAGTATTGATGCTGAAGCAACATGTGTGGCCCTCAGAGTGAACATGGAAACCTTCCAAGTTCAAGTGATAGACAATGGACTTGGGATGGCGGGGGACGATGTCGAGAAGGTGGGAAACCGGTATTTTACTAGTAAATGCAACTCGGTACGGGACTTGGAGAACCCAACATTTTACGGTTTCCGAGGGGAGGCCTTGGCAAGCATAGCCGACATGGCTAGTGCTGTGGAAATTTCATCCAAGAAAAGCACAACATTGAAAACCTTTGTGAAAGTGTTTCAGAACGGAAAAGCCCTCACCACCTGTGAGGCTGATTTGACCAGACCAAGTGTGGGGACTACAGTAACAGTCTATAACCTGTTTTACCAGTTTCCTGTTCGGAGGAAAAGCATGGACCCTAGACTGGAGTTTGAGAAAGTTAGGCAGAGGGTAGAAGCCCTCTCACTCATGCACCCCTCCATTTCTTTCTCTTTGAGGAATGAGGCTTCTGGTTCCATGGTTCTTCAGCTCTCTAAAACCAAAGACATATGTTCTCGATTTTGTCAAATTTATGGATTGGGCAAGTCCCAGAAGTTAAGAGAAATCCATTTTAAATATAAGGAATTTGAGTTCAGTGGCTACATCAGCTCTGAAGCACACTACAATAAGAGTATGCAGTTCTTGTTTGTGAACAGAAGAGTCGTTTTAAGAACAAAGTTGCATAAACTTATTGACTTTCTATTAAGAAAAGAAAGTATTATATGCAGGCCAAAGAATGGCTCTGCCAGTAGGCAAATGACTTCAAGTCCTCGACACCGGTCTGCCTCAGACCTCCACGGGATATACGTAATCAATGTGCAGTGCCCATTCTGTGAGTATGATGTCTGCATAGAGCCAGCCAAAACTCTGATTGAGTTTCAGAACTGGGATACCGTGTTGATTTGTATTCAGGAAGGAATAAAAAAGTTTTTAAAGCAAGAAAAGTTATTTGTAGAATTATCAGGTGAAGCTATTAAGGAATTTAATGAAGATAATGGTTTTAGTTTGTTTGGTACAACTCTTGAGACACATGCGTCCACTCATGAGAAGTGTGACCAGAGCAGCTTCCAGGAAGTGTGTAATAATATTTGGGATTCCTATGAAATGTTTAATTTGCAGTCAAAAGCTGTGAAAAGAATAACTACTTTAGAAAATAAAACCACACAAAATTCTGGTGATTCAGAAGCTATCAGAAGAAAGACAGCGGACTCGTACACTTATGAATCGGATGGCCTGGCCCATAGTAAAACGGTAGAGTCTGCGCTACACAATAGCAGCACTGCTTGCTTAGAATCAAGGGTGTTAGAAGAAGAGGTAGCCAAAATATCACACTCTGGAGAAAATGAGAAATGGAAAAAATCTCTGTTGGAAAATAGGACTTCAGAAAGGCCATATGAAACCAGTCCAAAAATGTTTTCAAGCCCCATTCAAACACATCATCTCCTTGAGGAGAGTGAGGCAGATCTGGAAATGCAGACAATAAGTAGTAGTGTTAATGTCATGGCTGCCAACATTCCTCAAAATAGTGAAATTCAGAGTCAATTGGAGAAATTTAAAGATGTCCTGAAGTGAGGTGCCAACCTCTGCCTTTTGAGACAACACTATTAAGAGTACAGGGTACTCAGAGGAAGAAGGAAAGAAAGAAAAAGGAGCCCAGTAGTCATGGAAGAATAGATGTTTTTAGTTATGGACAAGTTAAGTTATGCTCCACTGGCTTTATAACTCATGTGGTACAAAGTGAGCACGCTAAATCAACTGAAACAGAACATTCATTTAAAAATTATGCTCGACCGGGTCCTGTAAGTGCCCAAGAAACATTTGGAAATAGAACACACCATGCAATTGAGACTCCAGACAGCAGCGATTTAACAAGCACTTTAAGTAAAGAATCCACTCAACCACCCAACAAAAGATTTTGCAGAACAAATGCAGGTTATGGGACGGAGAACAAACCTGGAGCAACAGACGACAACTTGGCTCTTTTTCAGGAAAGCTGTAAAGAATCACACACAGATTGCTTTTTGCCTGATACATCTTCCTTTCCATGGTGTAGATATGTTTCTGGTGGTTGTAAGAAAATAGATAAAGTGGGTTCTTCAAACACGTAGTCCGTAGGAAGCTAAGCTTGCGTTCACAAGTAGGGTCTTTAGAGAAGTTTAAGAGGCAGTATGGAAAGGTTAGCAATTCCCTACATAGAGAAGAGGATAATAACACTCAAGTCAGGACCCAGCTTGATCCTCACAATGAACCTGATATTCTTCTGAAAGACAAGAGCCACTTAGATATGTCTGATGGTTGTGAGATCACTACTGTGGAGCACAGTGATACTTGTCAACCATTAAGTCCCATCCTGCACTCAGAGAAAATTTCATTTTCCAAAGAAGATTGCTTAGAACAGATATCTCGTTTGAGAAAAAGTCCTATTACTCTGGCAGAATTATCTGACTGTAACAGAAAACCTGATGTTGAGAAGTCCACTGAATCACTGGCTTCTAAATTATCCAGACTGAAGGGTTCTGAAAAAGAGAGGCAAACCATGCAGATGACAGGTCATATTAGTGATCTTCCAGATTCAGATCCTAGTCGGAAAGATAGTAGCCAGTGCACTAGGTTAGACTTAGATTTTTGTGAATTATTAAAAAACAAACTTGAAAAAATAGAGAGTGATGTGCTTCCAATGCCAGATTCTGCCACAGAGGATGATTCCATCAATAAAAACAGTGTACTACATTCTAACACTATAACGGATGACACAGAGAAACCAGAAACGTCTTTGCTGTTACCCTGTAATGATTCTAAAATCTGCAAAGGGTCAGATGTTCTTATCAGAGCTTCAGAGCAACATACCGGGAAGCCCGACTCTGCCAGTAAAATGATAATGAGTCGGGTAGAAGATAGCACTGGCAGCCAAGGCGGAGTCTGTTCCCAGGGTGATGAATCTAAGGCAAGACCTTGTTCTGGAAATGAAGAATCAAATGCGCGTAGTATGGACTGGCAGCAGCATTTTGATGTAACCCTGGGAAGAATGGTTTACATCAACAGAATGACAGGACTTAGCACATTCGTCGCTCCTACTGACGACGTTCATACTGCTTGTACGAAAGATCTGACAACTGTGGCTGTGGATGTCCTGCTTGGGAATGGTGAGTATGCGGTATTCATTGGTGTGAAATGTCTCTGAAAAAGAATAGTGGCCAAAGAGCAATATAATTATTGCTCACAGAGATGACCTCAGCAGATAGCACTGGAAGGCTGTGTTTTATTGTTTGGTTTAGGGGGGTGGTTGTTTTGGGTTGAGGAATAATGAGATAGTGGCTTGCTATGTAGTCCAGGCTGGTCTCAAGCTCTCTTTGTAGCCAAGTTGGTCTTGAACTCATGGTAGCTCCCGCTTCTAGATCCTATAGAATTAAAGGTATGTATCACAACACTCAGCTTCTGAAGGCGGATTTTTAAAACCTCTACTGTGTTTAAGGCGGATGGAGATTCACTAGGTTTAACACTATTCAAATATAAGAATTTAGTAAAGACTGGTGAAAGATGTAAATGTATTTACATGTGTCTAAGATGTTTGTGTCTGTAAGAGAGAGTGGGAAACTTCATTTTAATAAATAAACATGGTACACTGTTAATGGCTAAAAGACCCACAGGTTTTTTTTTTTTTTTTTTTTTTTTTTTTTTTTTTTTTTTTTTTTGTTTTTTTTTGTTTTTCGAGACAGGGTTTCTCTGTGTAGTCCTGGCTGTCCTGGAACTCACTCTGTAGACCAGGCTGGCCTCGAACTCAGAAATCCACCTGCCTCTGCCTCCCAAGTGCTGGGATTAAAGGCGTGCGCCACCACTGCCCGGCTCACAGTTTTTATCTACCCTGTTTTGCCCTTCTTCCCAAATATACCTGTAGAAATTGTCTTTAGAAACATGACTGCCTCCATTTGTGACTACCAGTGTAAGGTTGGACAAACCTTTACTTATAACTTCCCAATAAGCTCTGTAGATCAGCACAGGGTGATTTTATGAGCTTCCCCTAGAATGTAGGATTTGGCCAACATTTTGCAAAATGTAGACTAGATAGGTGCCTTCATGACTATGTTTTTTAAATGTACTTTCCTATAATTCGTGTATCAATCCACTGGCTATGTTTCTGATAGAAGAAGCTGATAATAATGGGCTCTCAGGTCACACCGCGTGGCAACACCAGAGCCTGGTCGAGGACTTCGGGGTCTCAGGTTTCCAGCAACATTAAAAGTGACATTGTTTTGGCAGTGTGTTAGAGCCAGATGTTGGGAGACGGTAAAGCTGATTCCCATCTGGCTATAATCTCGGCTTTCACCAGTAGGATAAACATTAAGTATGCATCCCTGTTAAAAGTCTCAAATGCTGTAAAAGAATGTAAATTGTATGAATATAATTGCAAATTATAATGTCTTCTTAGGATAAATATTTCTAGTTGGAGGCTCTGATTTACTTGAGGTTAAATAAATCCTTTAGTGTTCAATGTTTTTTCCTTATGAAAAAAAATCACTATTGTAACATCTAGAGAGTTTACTAGGAGGAGAAACCCCCTTTACTTTGAGCATTGGCTTGAGACTCTCCAGTTGCTCTTAAGGCTTCTTTATGTGCTTTCCAGTCTAGGTCATGTGCACTGGTTTGTATGTGCTGAGCGCTTATCAGAGAGGCGCATCTAAGGCAGCCGCACCTCATCTTCCTGAAATGTAACTGCTTCTGATACAGTGCCAACAAAGAACTGGATTACATTCAACTGTGGGGTGGTTGTTGCCAAAACAAAGGGGGATCTTAGCTGCCACGTTCAACATAAACATCTGCTCCTGTTAAGCAGATTTAGAGGTTGAAACCTCTTCAATCCATTTAACCATCTGGATTACCATATCTTGTGAACTTTTGAGAATCCTGTTAAATCAAGTTCCAAATAAAAATAATTTTGGTATCAAAACAAGTTCATTGAGAAGGTGGTGCCTCATACCCTCCATTCACGTGGAAGTGTGGGATGTGAGGACATGGTGGACCCACACATGAAAATGTAAACATGCAATAAATTACTGAGGGACTCGTTAAAGCCTATTAATCTTTAACACTTGGGAGGTGGAGGCAGGAGGATCAGGAATTGAAGGTCATCCTCAGGTGCATCTCAAGCCCAGCTGAGCTCACAAAACCCAAATTCTACCATATAAAGGTAAATCTAGAGTAATGTCATACATATCCTTAACCCACGGGATTTTTTTCTTTAAAAATTTCTTCTTTTACCAGTGCAAGGCCTTCTACATATTATACACTTTACCACTGAGCCACCGTCCCAGATCAGTGTCTTTATTATGACTTACACAGTGCTAGCTTAGCCAATGTCTGGCTTTAGTTTGTCCAACAGGCTTGCCTTTTCAAGTAATAGCTCTGTTATATGTCCACCTCTTCTTCTTTTTTTATTTTTATTTTTTATTTTTTATTTTATGTGTTTGAGTATTTTTGGTTGCATGTATGCCTGTACACCATCTTCGTGCTGCATGCCCGTGGAGGACAGAAGAAGGCATCAAATCCTATGGAACTAGAGTTACAGATGGCATGAGCTATAAGGGAGCTGGGAATTGAACTGAGATCCTCTGGGAGTCCAGCTGGTGCTCTTAACACTGAGCCACCTCCCCAGGCCCCGTGTTCCCCCTTTTCAAAACTGTCTCTTTGTTTCTAAGACTCAAATCTGCTCTTCCTTCAGAAAGATGGTTAGAACTACACAGTTATCTCTCAGGCTGCGGTGTCTGCACCTCTCACCCACTCATTCATTTTTTTTGCAGATTCATTTAGCATTTGTTGCTTGTTACACTGAGGGAGGTGGTGTCTGACTTCTCAGCCTTTCGGTCTATTAGGGATAGCTATGTAACACAATGAATTCATACTTACAGTAGAGACATAGGTTGTGGATAAGGGACATGTAAGTTGGGAATTTGTTAAGGCTGCAGCAGTTGTGGGAATCATCTCTGACAAGGCTTTCCTGAGTCACGATAACTTGGAGGGTATTTAGCAGCCTCCCCTCCCACTTCATCTGCTAGATTCTAGTAGCTGCAGCATTTACCCAAAATATGACCATGAAAAATGACTCAAGGCATTGCCAGCATGCCTCCCACCCCCACAACTGCCTCCCCTCGGCTATTGAGAATCACATTCATGAACAAAGAGACAAGGCACTAATGGAAGTCAGCAGAGAGCTTCATTGAAACGTCTGATTTCTGGGTAGTGTTTAGTAGTCTGCCTTATGTCTTTGTTTAGTTTGTAGAGAAAGGGATTTTTACATAATCTTTACTAGTTTACTTGTATGTTGAGTTCAAACTTGTAGGTTTTCCTTTTTTGCTCAGGGGTTCAGTACAGGTGTCATCCTTTTAGAAGCGATCTTGTTCTTCCTTTCCTCCCAAGAGCTCAGGAAGAGAGGACCACTCTGAGACACAACAGAGGTGAGTAATTACAGAGGCTGTGGAGACACATAGTACACACCGTCCACTCAGTGCAGAAGACAAAGCAATGTTGCATTCTGAAGTTTGATCCACACCAGCTGTGCCTTAGGAGCCAGGAATTCCCCACGGCTCTGTTTAACAGCAGAGCTAAGTAATTCAGCACATGCATTTAGATCAGGAATTGCTTTTCCAGACTGGAGGTTCACGCAGGGTGATTATGCGTAGGCTATGGTGTCTGTGACTGGGGAAATGATTTTTATTTTTAAAGATTAAATTTCTTCATATTTCAGTAGTTTGATCCTTGTAAAATCCTTTGAAAAAAGCTAAAGAAATCTATTATTTTGTTATTGTTTCTTAAATAGATTATATTTTTTTTACCAAAGGCAACAAGAAAATTTGAACTATAATTTTTTTCTGGACACATACTTGGAAATATTTTTCCTTTTTTTTAAAAAAAGCTTACTTAGTTTTGTTTTGTGTGAATGGTTGTTTTTGCCTGCGTGCATGTCTGTGTACCACGTGCATGCAATGCCCTTGGCCAGAGGAAGGCAGATTCTCTGGAAAACTGGAGTTACAGATGGTTGTGAGCCACCATGTGGACGCTAGGAACCAGACCTGGGTCCTCTGCAAGAACAGCAGGCTCTCTTAACCTCTGAGCCATCTCTCCAGGCCCTGAAACATTGTTATAGACAATTTGGAGAAAAACTATGCCAGAAGAGACAGTCTAGTTTTAATAGTAGCATCAAGTTTGGGTGTGGTAGCACACACACCTTTAATCCCAGCACTCAAGGGGCAGAGGCAGTTGAGTCTTTGTAGGTTTGAGGTCAGCCTGGTCTACATAGTAAATTCTAGGTCAGCCAGAGCTGCATAGTAAGACCCTGTCTCCAAAACCAGAGAAGTAACATCTGAACAAATATAGGGATACAGGACATGGCTCTGGCATTTGTGAAGTGTAGGGATATTGTGTCTAATCTTTGGTCTTGAGACTGTAGCTCAGTAGACTAGGATATTCACTCTCTCTGGGCCTTGATGGCAGCTGTCCCCCTTTGTTCTAGATGCTGTGGATGCTGCTGCTGCTGTCAGTGAACCCCTTCAGTCTTTGTTTTCAGAATGGAACAATCCAGTGTTTGCCCGATACCCAGAGGTAGGTCTGCAGTACTTTTCCTTGCCTATTTTTAAATTTGAACTTCATTTAAGCTGGGTAGCATGCCTGAGTATATGAATTTATAATTATGAATGGAAAGTAGGCAGATTTCCAGATGATTTACTTGGATATTGGTGTTTAATGTAGAGAGGAGAAGTCAGCATTTTGGAAAGGTCAGGAATTTTTGGCCTAAACGTATATTCAGTGTAAGGGCGAATGTGTTTGTCCTGTCTTACAGGGTGGTAGTGAGTGTTGCCATTCAACAGAATACCATGTCATCTGCAGGAGCAGCTCTGGGTGTCCTGGCCGTGTTCCTTCTCGGCTGTGTTGTCACAGCATGTGCCCAGTGTGGTAATAAGTGTGGGTAACAGCAAGCGTTTGACTGCTGATTCCTCACTTAAGATGCCTTGAAGGACTTAATCATGGAGCATAGACAAATTGTTCTGAAATAATGCTGGATTTTGTCAGTGTTCATAAAAAAATTGTTAGAAAATTTATTTTTAGAGCCCCTTGGATCTATAGTGTTCCTACCTTCGTCCTGTCTCTAGTAAGACATATGAAAATGTTGGTTTGGTTTTATTTTTTGCAGTGCTAGGAATTGATACTAGGTCTTGCATGTGCTAGGCAGTGCTGTATCTCAGCTCCCCAAAATGAGGGTTCCAATGGATTTGAAATCATTGGAAAACAGTTGCACAGAATTAAAACTTAAGTTTTGTCCTTACTGGGTCTTTCCAGGTTGCTGTTGATGTCAGCTGTGGCCAGGCCGAGAGCTTAGCAGTTAAAATTCACAACGTATTATATCCCTATCGCTTCACCAAAGAAATGATGCATTCAGTGCAGGTAAAAGCAATGCCCAAAGCCATGAAATGCTTAACACGGACTAACTTTGTGAAATTGAATTTTTTGTTTTTGTTGTTTTTCAAGACAGGGTTTCTCTGTGTAGCTTTGGGTGTCCTGGAACTGACTCTGTAGACCAGGCTAGCCACAAACTCAGAGTTTGCCTCCTGAGTGCTGGACAAAAGTGTGCACCACCACGTCCAGCTAATTGATTTTTGGTTTTGAGCCCAGCCTTAACGGCTGAGCCTCTCTCCAGCCAGCTAATTGATTTTTAAAGACAAACTTTATTAGTCAAGGCATGTTGTATTAGTCAGGCCTCTCTAGAGGAACAGAACTGATAGAATGATACATACATACATACATACATACATGCATACATGCATACATGTGTGTGTGGTATGTTTCTCTGTGTGTGTGGTTGAGAAAGAGAGGAAACATTGTGCACATCTGTACATATTATGTGTGTGTGTGTGTATACATTATATAGCATTATATAATATATTACACACACACACACACATATACATACATAGAATGGTTTTCAAGCTGTGGTCCAGCTAGTCTGACAATGGCGGTCTACCAATGGAACATTCAAGAATACAGTAGTTGTTTGGTTCACAAGGCTGGCTGTCTCAGCTGGTCTTCAGTTTACAACATAATCCTGAAGAAGTTGGCCTAATGCCAGCGAAGGAATGGACTTGCCAGCCGGAGTGAGGGCAAGCAAAGTCCTCTTTCTGTGTCCTTTATACAGGCTGCCAGCAGAAGGTGTAGCCCAGATTAAAGGTGGATCTTCTCTCTCAAAAGATCTGGATTAGAAGTGGGTGGCAAATGATTTAATTAAGATAGCATACCAGCCTCTTGGTTTTGGTGAATTCCAGATGTAGTCAGTTTTACAATCAAGACTAGGCATCAGACATGGGTTTCTTTGCTTATAATCTGACTGGAACCTTAAATCATCATCATCATCATTGTTATTATTATTAATTTTATTTTTAAATATATTTTTGTTTTATGTTTCATGCCAGGGTTTCTTTGTGTAGCTCTGGTTGTCCCAGAACTTGCTCTGTAGACCAAGCTGGCTTCTAATGCTACCATTTCCCAGCTGAAACTTGAATTTTTATCTTCAGGGAAAAAAAATTCAGATTAATTTTAATAGCCAAGAAGAATACCTTTAATAATGTAAGCAGGTTTTCAGGGGATAAATTATAGTTCAGGTTGATAGTATCAAGGACTGTTAACATTTCTACAGAGAATTATATTTCAATTTTATATTTTATAACAATATGAAAAATACCAAAAAATTATTTATAAATCAACATTGTCGTTAACTATGCAAAAATACTCACTTTTAAGTGACCCCCTCTCTGTGAGGCTGCAAAGGCTAAGGAAGCCATAGACTGAGAAGTTCATTAACAAAGGGACCTGTGACTCTTGTCCTCTTCTGCTCCGTTCTCTGTCTCTGCTCTGATTGTCCCAGTCTCCTTGCCCTCAGAGTTGGAAATATACTCAGATGGTATGCAACACTGAGCAAGCGCCTACCCAGGTGTTGACTTGGGGTTGCAGCAGGGACCCAGTTATCCAGAAAGAGACCTTTGGGGAGCATGAGCCTGCACAGAGAGGAGCCCCCACAGGGTAGAGCTGTTAGACTGACACTCCAGAATGGCTTTCCTTGCTTTTCACAGTGGAGAATTTGTATTTTAGGCTGTGCATGATGGCACACACCTTATTCCCAGCTTGCGAGGCCAGAGACTGGCCTCTATCTCACAGAGATTTGGGAACACAGAGAGTTCCAAGCCAGGCAGGGCTACACATTGAGACACTGTCTTTAATAGTCCTATTTATTGGCAGTCTTTGGTCATATGTGTTAGAGAGCCTCTGCTGGAACTACTGCAGAAGTGCACTGTGGCACTGGGAGCATCTGTCCCTCCCTGTCCTCCACCTGCTCTGCTTGCCCTTCCTTTTATCCTTCCTAAGAACTTCCTCACAGTCAGTTTTAAAAACAAGTCTTTGTTGTGTTGTGCTTATTGGGAGCAAGGCCACGCATGTGGAGTCAGAGAGCAACTTGCAAGACACAAGCGCCATCACCTGTGGAGCACTCTAGTTGGCTCTGTTCTGGGTCTTAGCTGTGGGTGGTAGCACATTGTGTATTGTTTTACCTCTTTATGCAGGTAAGCATTTGCTAATTTTTATTTAGTGTCACATGACTTATCTTCGTGACTGGCAGGTTCTCCAGCAAGTGGATAACAAGTTTATTGCCTGCTTAATGAACACGAGGATGGACGAGAATGGCCAAGCAGGTGAGCATGGGGTTCTGCTTCACTAATGAGCCGTCTGGTGCTCTGATAACTGCCTTTTAGAGGACTTGTGGGTGCAGCAGCCTGATGGGATAAAAAACAGATAAAGGCAAACCGACCTACAGTGAGAGTGTGAAGCACGTTTAAAATACATGAGCTGTGAGTACATTGACCCACCGTAAATAAGATGCACAGTGAGCTTTTTAGTCTTTAGAGATGTAGCCCAGGATTGTCTCACACACATGGTGGTCCTAATGCCTCAGCTTGACTGCTGGGATGGCGCAGACCTATGCCACACCACACCTGGCTCATTAAACTACTAATAGTTTACTCTTAGTAGTAAACCTACTACTAATAGTAATTGCCTAGGAAGTGAAAATAAAGGTGGGCAAAGGGAGAATTTCATTTTCTACTCCTTTAAACTGTCTTATGTTGTAGACTTTTAAGTGGTGTGTGTGTGTGTGTGAGAGAGAGAGAGAGAAGAGAGGTGAGAGAGAGAGAGAGAGAAAGAGAGGTGGAGGCCAGAGGTAACTTAAGGTGCCTTCCTACATTACTTTCTACCCAACTTTTTGAGACAAGTTTCTTGTAACCCTGAGGCCTACTGTTCTCCAGACTGCTGGCCAGCAGTGATGCTCCTGCCTCCTCTGCCTGTCCCAGCTTTCCCCGCTGCTGCAGCTGCAGGGATGGGCCACCACATTAGGTTTGTTTTTACTGTGGATGCTAGGGATCCAAACTCACGTCTTCATGCTTGCACAGCAGGTGTTCTCCCACGGAGTTCCCCGCCCCCGCCCTGTAATGACTCATGTCTGTATCAACATGTGCTCACCTATACACATGCAGATTAAAGAATAATCATAGGTGTCATGTTCAGGGATGCTATCCATCGCCTTTGAGACACGGTATCTAAGTTGCCTGGAAGTCACCAGTTAGGCAAGACTGGCTGGCCAGTGAGCCCTAGGCATCTTCTTGTCTCCACCTCTCCAGCTTTGAGGTTTTAAACATGTCCCACTATCCCCTGCATTTTTACATGGATTCTAAGGCTCTCACTCAAGTCTTTGTGCTTGAGTGCTTTACCCATTGACCCATCCCCTCAACTCTTGTACATTGTTTTTATCTATAATAATAAGTTTATATAAATTTATATAATGTTTTGCTAGGTTAATGAAGAGTGTTTACACAGAATCAGGAGTCTGGAGAGACGGCTTGGCTGTGGAGAGCACTGGCTTCTCTAACAGAGGACCTGGGTTAGTCCCAGCATCTACCTAGTGACTTACAGCTGTTTGTAACTCACGTCCTTGGGGAGCTGGCACTCTCGGCCCTCTTGAGCACCAGGCATGCATGTGTGCACAGATACATAGTCAGGCTCAACATGCATGCACATGAAGTTAAAAACAAAATCAGTTCGTGACTTGCTTTAATGAGACAAAAGTTCCTAGATGATCATTCAACAAATATTTGATGCCTATTATTTGCTAAGGACTTCACCAGGCTCTAGGGATGCAACAATAAGAAAAAATAGGTCAGAGGAACAGGTAATCACACAAACACATGAAAGTTTAACAGTAGCTCTTAATGGAGAAATACAAGGTGGCAAGAACTGATGTTGGGGATTTTGATTGTGTCAGGGAGGTCAGCAGACCTTGGTAGAGTGACCCTGAGGTACAAGCATGTCAAGTAAGTAAGGAACTAGTAATTCCCTCTGTCAGGTGGAAGCAGGGCAGAAAGCCTGGAGTTAAAGCTGGGAAGGAAGTGGCAGCCAGATAGGAAATACCAGCTTCCAGGCTGCCGTGGCCCAACACTAGCTGGAAACAACTTGTTCTATCATGTTGTGTTTTCGGGCTATTCTAGTTGCAATATGGAGAATGGACTGAGTTTGTGTGGAGTTCAGGACTCCACAGAGACAGTTAAGGAGATATCACAGCGTCTAAGAATAATGGTTCCCTAGGATCAGGGTAGAGGAGAAGTGAAAGCATTAGACTGAGTGTGCATCGTGTGTGGACAGAAAATCCAGCACTCACAAGACCAAGGCAGGAAAATAGCCTGGGCTACCATATGTGACCTCATCTCAAAACAAAACAAAGAAACAAATGTTGATGCATTGAGAAAGCCTGAATAAAGTCAATAGAGTTGATGACAGATTGTATGGGAGAGGAATATCAAAGACGAATGCCCAGTTTTCTGACCTCTATGACCAGTGGATGATGTTGTAAGACCAGATTAGAGTTGGAGCAGGCTGGGAGGATAAAGTCACAAGTTAATCTAAATTCTCTTTGAAATGTTGAAGAGGAAACAGCAAGAATGTGTTTGGCTGGTGGAGGTATAGACTTGAGTGTTCTGACTAGGTGATGTAAATTTGAGTTGTCTGCATAAAGTTTATTGGTGACACTTATCACCTAAAAATATAGAGATGAGAAACAGCCCTGGTAGACGCTGGAATAATTCTAACATGTAACAACAGCTGACTAGAAAGGCACGCAGAAGAGGAGGAGAAGGAATGGCTAGAGAATGAGAGAATGAAGGCTGTCTCACTGCATCTAGGACCTCACCCCAGCTGCCACTGTATGGGCACTGTTTTGTGCCTTGGCATGGAGAGCTGTCTGACAGAAGCGATGGGGCAGAAGCCATCGCTGCTAGGAGGAAATCTGAGCCCTGGAAGGGAGTGACCAGCAGAGAGAGAGGAGCTTTCCTTTTCATGAGAATTTTGAGTGCAATTACAGTTGTCTGCCTGTTCTGTGGTCTTACTCCCTATGGTTTCAGTTACCCACAGTCAACCAAGGTCAGAATATTAAGTGGAAAATTCCAGAAATAAGCAACTTATAAGTTTTAGGTTTCACCCAACTCTGAGTAGTATGATGAAATGTTCTGTCATCTCACTCTGGTCCACCCAAACTGCAGATCACTCCTCTGTCCAGTGTGTACCTACTGTGTGTCCTAGCTGTCTGTTATTCAGCGCCTGCATATATATTACCAGACTAACTGTACAGTATCAGGTCCTTGTGTCCAAGGAAATGTTATTGTACGTAATAATGGCATAGAGTATGATAGAAACGATGTTAGCAGTTTTATCCCAGCATGTTGTTGTAAGTGTACTTATTATTGTTTATTTTACAGTGCTGGGCATGCCATACAAGCACTTACATTGCTGTGCTACACCCTTGGCCCTGTTCTGTTCTATTATTATGTTTTTTTTTTAGATTTTTTTTCTTTTCTTTCTGCTTTTTCTTTTTTTTTTTTTTTTTAATTTTTCGAGACAAGGTTTCTCTGTGTAGCCTGGCTGTCCTGGAACTCACTTGTAGACCAGGCTGGCCTCGAACTCAGAAATCCGCCTGCCTCTGCCTCCCAAGTGCTGGGATTAAAGGCGTGCGCCACCACCGCTCGGCTATTATTATTGTTATAAGTTCATCTTTAGCATAGATTTATAGATCTAGACAAAAACTGAGTCTGTTCAGGGTTTGGTACAGAAGTTTGTTCTCTCTCCACTACTGTTTGGGTCCTGGGATTGAACTCAGGTCTTCAGGCTTGGCAACAACTGTCTGACCTGCTGAGCCTGCCTGAAATTCTATTAGTTTTGAGATATCAAAATCTCAGCCAGTGGCACCCAGGATGAGTGTAAGCACAGGAACTATGTTTTTACAAAGAAACAAAAACGACCACTAATTAAACTTGTCTTCAAAGTTTATATTTATTGTTGGATTTGCTACCAAAGAGAGAGTATTCTTCAGACTCTTTTGGAGGGGCATATTTTGAGACAGGATTTCTCTGTGTGGTGCTGGCTGTCCTGGAACTTGCTCTGTGCATCATACTGGCTTCCAACTCACAGAGATCTTACTGCCTCTGCCCCTCAAGTGCTGGGATTAAAGATGTGTGCCACCACTGCCTAATGAGGTTCTTTTCAGGAACAAAACTAGGATGCAAGAATTGTCTTGAGGCTAAGGATGTAGCTCTGTTGGTAGCATGCTTCCTGGTATGGATGAAACCCTGGGCTCAGTCTCTAGTACTGCATGAGGCTGAGCATGGTGATGCACTCCTGTAAGTCCGGAAGGGGGAAGGCAATGGTAGCATCCTCCTCAGCTAAATAGCAAGTTCAACGCCAGCCTGGGCTACATGAGACCCTGTCAGAAACAAAAGTAAATGTATTCCTCTGAACTAAATATGAGTGTTTTTATTTCTAGTCATAAATATACAACCTATTCCTAAATTGACTTATTTTAATTTTTATATTTGCTTGTTTGTTTTATTTTTGTTTCTGAGACAGGTTCTTACCGTATAGCTCTGGCTGCCTGGAACTCTCCATGTAGACCAGGTTAGCTTTGAACTCACAAGATCATGTGCTTCCTGAGTGCCAGGGTTAAAGACATGTGTCACCACTCCCAGTTGATACTGACATATTTTAATTGGACACATACATTATTGCTCTAAATTACAGTGAAACCAATAACTAATGCATATTTCTGCCTACATTGAGATACATTTATTTAGTTATCCATCTAGAGAATAAATTTACTATATAGTGGTTACCTAGTACCCATTATTTAAATTTTTATTTTATATGCTAAGAATATAACATGAAAACATCTCATAGAACTTCTCTTGTGTCCTGTTGTGATGTGAAAAACGTGGCGTCTGTGTGAATAAATTGTCTTCTGTATTCTGCTTCATTCAAGAAATGAAAAGCTCATAACATTGAATAGACAATGGAAAGCTAAGCTGCTCTTCTGTTAAGTGCAGGTCTGATTTCATAGTGTTTCTGAGTTTGGTAATTTGTGTTGATATTGAGACCACTCCCTTGAAGGGTGGGGCTTATTCCATTGTGTTACCCAGTGTTTATTCAGAAATAGTGGCTGGTCTTCCTAGCCTCAAAGTAAGTTAATAGTTAACATAGTCAGAAGTCAGCTGTGGGGCCTGGGGAGCCTTAGTTAGTAGAGGGTTTGCCTCACAAGCAGGAGAACCTGAGTTCAAGGCCCAGAACCCACATCAAAAAAATGTTAAGATACTGCATATGGATAAGGAAATAAGAAAACAAAAAACCCTAATCGACACCCTTTTCTATTCTTCAGTTTTAAATGCATCATAATATATGACACAAAAAATTTTAAAACATATTTAAAGTCAGGTGGTGGTGGCACATGCCTTTAATCCCAGCCCTCAGAGGAGGCAGAGGCAGGCAAATCTCTGTGAGTTCGGGGCCAACCTGGTCTACAAAGCAAGTTCCAGGACAGGGCCACAAGGTAAAACCCTGTCTCAAAAGAATCCAAAAACAAAAAGCTCATATCTAAAGAGAACAAATGAAAACTAAGTATATGTTGGGCGATGGTGGCACAAGCCTTTAATCCCAGCACTCTGGAGGCAGAGGCAGGCAGATCTACATGAATTCAAGGGCAGCATGATCTACAAAGTGAGTTCCAAGACAAGCAGAACTACACAGAGAAACCCTATGTCAAAAAACAAAACAAAACATGACATATATTTGTGTAGATGCCATCATGAAATACATTCTTCTGTTTGCTAACCTCAAATGATTAGTATATTAATAAGGGAATTAAAAAAAAAGATGAGTGTGCTAGTGTTCACTTATAATCCCAGAGGCGGAGAGGCGGAGATGCAGAGATTCGGAGAAGGGGAGAGGCTGAGAGGGGGAGAGGCCGAGAGGCAGAAAGGCAGAGAAGGGGAGAGAGGAAAAGGCAGAGGGGAGAGGTAGAGAGGCGGAGAGGCAGAGAGGGGAGAGGCAGGTGAGTCCCTGGGGCTAACCAGCCAGTGAGCCTAATGGACTTGAGCATCAAGCTATTGAGAAACCCTTTCCAAGGAAGATGGGGTGTCCTAAGGAACAGCACGTGAGATTGACCTCTGGCTTGTAAACACACGCATACACACACACGCACACGTACATGTACGCACGCTCACACTCACACCAGAAAATGTGGGGGTGAGAGGTGTTGTTCAGTTGATAGAAAGCTTACCTATCAGACAACTACAGCTTGCTATGCAGCTAAAGGCAAGGTCATTATCCACTGTGTAAGTCTGCAGCCAGCCTGAGATACCATGGATCTCCTCTGTTTCCTCTTTCTTTAAATCTTGGGCTTTGAGCTGTTAGTTTGATGGTATCTCCCCTGGTTTCATTTCTGCAGCTGATAAAACACACTGACAAAAAGCAGCCTAGGGAAGGGTTTACTGTAGCTCACAACCCCAGATTACATGCTATCACTGGAAAGAAGACAGGCAGGAATTTGAAGAAGCTGCTCACATCCCACCCACAGTCTGGAGAAGAGAACTGAGTGCAGGCATACCATCTGCTCAGCTAGCTTTGTCTGCTTGTCCAGTTGAGGCCACAGATCCGGGGCACAGTGCCCCTTACTTTCATGAGGCTGAACACGGTCAGACCTCTACATCGTGCCCGTTGAGACTTTTCTCAGTTGACAATTAAAATGGTCAGTGTCATAGAAAAATGCTTCATCTTTTAATAGAAATAGGAAGAAGACACTTTCTATTTTGATCAAATTCAAGAGAAGAACTCTTATTTCAATATGATTAATAACAATAAACTTCAACCTTTTAGCCAAAAATAATACAAATGCAGTTTATAAAAGGTAATATTGTCATGGAAAATTGTTGTCTGTGAGATTCCTCTGTAGGTTTGACTTCCAAACCCTTTGCCTCCTTGTTTGTACTTGAAAGTCTGAAGCCCTGCTCTTAAAAGTAAGGCCTGTAATAGGTGGAGACATGACTCAGTGGCTAGCAGTGCATACTCAAGAATTCTGTCGCCCACACCCACATCCGGTGGCTCACAGCTACCTGCAGCTCTGCCTCACAGGGAGCAGGTGGCTTCAAATTTGCTGGGACAGGATTTACAGACAGTCGTGAGCTCCCATGTAGGCTTGGAAATCAAACCCACATCTCCTGGAAGAACAACAAGTGTTCTTAACTGCTGAAGTATCCCTAGCTCCTAAGAGTGGGACCAGTAGACAAGATGATGTGGGTGTGAGTTAGAATTGCAGAAGCCTGCTTGTGCCTGCTGTTAACTTCGGCACCTGCATTTGAGTTTGTTCCCAGGTGACAGGTCACCCAGGAAGGCTACAGCGACAGCTGCAGTCTGGGAGTAGACACACTGAGGGTCTGTTTTTCTGAGCCAGGGAAATAATGATTTTTACATCCTTACATGGTTAGGAAAAAACAAAAAGACTTCTTGACACGCCACAGTCTATGCAGTTACTTCAGTGTCCATAAATAAAGTTTTATTGGAACACAGCTATAGTGGCACAGATTGTCTGCGGCTGCTTTGGCTCAAAACAAATAGCTGAGTAGTCATGACAGCATTCATGTAGTTTATTTTATTTTATTTTATTTTTTTTGGTTTTTCGAGACAGGGTTTCTCTGTGTAGCTCTGGCTGTCCTGAACTCATTCTGTTAGAACAGGCTGGCTCGAACTCAGAAATCCGCCTGACTCTGCCTTCCCAAGTGCTGGGATTAAGGCGTGCGCCACGCACCGCCCGCTTATTCATGTAGTTTAAAAAGCATAAAATACTTCCTTTCTCCTGTTTGTAGAAAAAATGTCCTGTCCTCTGATGTAAAGTTACAAGTACAATCTTCTTGAGTTTCAGAGTAGCTTGCAAATCAAAATCCTCTGATTACAATGTATGTAGTGCATTATCTAATGATTCTTTATTGTAAAGTTGACTTAAAAAGCCAAGACTGTAGGAATATTTAAAAATTTAACCTTTTCTAAATGAAATATAGATAAGTTACAGAGCTTTTCACCAGGGACAAATTTGGTAATTTATTGATAGTTTCAGGGTTTTTGTTTTGTTTTTTTAATATAGAGTACAATTGAGTTGTTTGTGATAGCACACACCTTTAATCCCAACATGTGGGAGACAAAAGCAAGTGGATTGCTGTGAGTTCAAGGCCAGCCTGGTGTATAGACAAGTTCCAGGCCTGTTTAAAGCTATATAGTGAGACCCTGTCTCAAAAATAACAAAGCACAATTGTATATCTTATGTATATGTCATTAAATGGATTGAGTAATAAGTCTCTATCACCCTCTACACTTTGATTCTTTTAATCTTGGTATGAAGACTTCAGTAATCCTGGATGATTTTGTAGGTGGAAACCTGTTAGTCCTGGTGGACCAGCACGCCGCCCATGAGCGCATTCGATTGGAGCAGCTTATTACTGGTAAGCGTCTGTCTGCAGCTAGAGGAGGCTTAAGACTCCAGTGCAGTTGACACATCTACAGAGTTTTTCTCACCATGACTGTGAGGAAGGATGCATTGTGTGTTTGAAAACTTAAGCTGAGATCACCTAGTCTGAAAACCACTGGAAGACCACGGGAGTTTGCTTTGCTATTGCAAACATATGGATCTGATCGGTTTGGTCAGAAGTGCATTTCCTACATAGTTACTCTCCACCCAGACTTACAGAAGGACTGAGCTCATTTACAGTATACATACATGTATTAATGTGCTGTCCCTGCTGTGTGCTCTCCCATGTCTGTGTTCTCTCTGCTGTGTGCTCTCCCTGCTGTGTGCTCTCCCATGTCTGTGTGTTCTCCCATGTCTCTGTGTTCTCCCATGTCTGTGTGCTCTCCCATGCTGTGTGTTCTCCCATGTCTGTGTGCTCTCCCATGTCTGTGTGCTTTCCAATGTCTCTGTGTTCTCCATGTCTGTGTGCTCTCCCATGTCTGTGTGCTCTCCCTGCTGTGTGTCTCCATGTCTGTGTGCTCTCCCTGCTGTGTTCTCCCATGTCTGTGTCTCTCCCATGTCTGTGTGCTTTCCAATGCTTGGCTCCCATTCTGTGTCTCTCACATGTCTGTGCTTTCATGTCCATTTGTGTGCTCTCATCTTGGCATCCATCCCCTTTTAAAGTCGAGTCTCCGGCTCCCATGTCTTGTGTCTCACTGTGTGCTCCCCACCATAATAATACTTTTATTTTTAAAAATCTCATTTATTTGGGGATACACTGATGTGATTCTAGGAGATACAAAAGGAAATGTAATAAAGTGTCCTTTACCCCCTTGTATCTCTTTCAGGGGCAGCTAATGTGAGTACTGTTAAATATATCTTTCGAAAATGACCATGCTTTTTGATGTTTTTTTCAATCTCTGTCATCATGAGGCATTTGTCTTCACCAAGTGATAAAATACAATAAATAAAGAAATAAATAAAAAATCAAAAACAAAGTAAACCTCGACCACATAGAATTTCTCTGTATAGTTCAAGCTTGACTGCTCTATCCACTTAGCTGTCCAAATGTTGAAATTACATATGCAACACCATACCCTTTTAAGTTATCGGGAAAACCCTGATTCCTATGATAGTAACGAACAGCCTTAATGTCAAAGAGTTAAGTAAGAATCCAGGGAGACGTTTTATGAACTGGAATGGACAATAATGTCACTAATATTTTATTTCGCCTTATAAATTGAAATCCCAAGAGATTGGGAAGACACAGTAAAAAAAAAATGGTGGGAAAAAATACTTACTTTGAATAAAGACTTAAATATGAGCCCTCCTTTATGGCTTTGGTGGGTGAAATACAGAGATGTGAGGACCACATAGGTTGTGATGCTGGACAGTATTTGAGAGCCTTGGAGGATAGTTGTTGACATAACTATCGGCAGCTAGCAAACCAAGGACCATGTTCAGTTCACTAAATGCTGAGCTGGTGTTTGTTGCTGAAGTGTCTTCCTCACTGGGCTCTCAACTTTAAGCAGGCTGATGACCACAACAAATGAACTGGCTGTACAAAGCTGCATAAAACATTGTCAGGGAAGAAAGGGAGATGGAGAGGTTTGATCTTTCTATGCCTTGCCCAAGATCATAACAGTTAATTAAAGTGGTGGGCTCTGGTGTGGCAGTTAAAGACTGGCAAAGATTCTCAGGCTAAGGAAGTCATCAAAAAGAAACTTGAAATGCAAGAAGAAATCATTCAAAACAAACTTACAGGTCAGTGAGATAGCTTAGCTGGCAAAACACTTGGCAGAGTAAGCCTGACTACCTGAGTTCAATCCCTGTCACCCACATGAAGGTGGAAGGAGAGAACTGAGCCCCAAAAGTTGTCCTCTGATCTCCATGTGTGGGCCATGGCCTATGTGAAACCCCTTCACACATACAAAGCACACATGGGACACACACACACACACACACACAGCACATGGGGTGCGCGCGCACGCACAAATAATGTGAACCTGGAGAGATGGCTCAGAAGTTAAAAGCAACGACTGCTCTTGCAGAGGGTCCAGGTTTCCCAGCGCCACGATGGCAGCTCACAACTCTAACTCCAATTCTGCAGATTCTGATGCTCTCCTGGCCTCTGCGAGCACAAGGCACACATGTGGTGCACAGACACGTATGCAGGCAGAACACCTATACACATAACTTTTTAAAATCAAATGATGATAATTTTTAAAAAATTCATACTCAGACTTATTTGCTATCTAGGGCCTGCACCATTTGAGAATAATATTGGCAAATTCTTTTCAAAGACTGAGATGCTGAAAGGAACTAAGAAACCTTCTTGACTTACAGGATTGTATAGATGTTATGTCACATCTTATAGCTCTGTAGTAATACCACACATGTTAATTACAGGAACATGCCTTATTGTGTGGATGTAAGAGTTAAGTCTTCTATTTCTTATTTTGAAAAAATGCTAAAATGAGTCAAGTGGCTGGCTGCCCCTTAGTTTACTGCTGGAATCCAAACTGTAGAACAAACACTGAATATACTACATAGTTCTAGAGAACTCTTGCCATGGCCATGGTTTCACCAAGTGTCTTTTTAATTGATGTAAAAGCCTTCCCTTCTTATTCTTATCTCCTTCATCTCTCTCCCAATAGACTCCTAGAGAAACAAGCTCCACACAGCGCTGACCGGAAAAAATTACTGTCTTCCACAATAATCCCTCCACTGGCGATCACCGTGTCAGAAGAACAAAGGAGACTCTTGCGGTCAGTAACGCCTGAGGACATGATGCTGCTCTATAAAGCTTTACCGTAGCTTTGTGAGGTTTCTGCATGCGTGTCCCCCCACCTTTTTTTTTTTTTTTTCCAGAGAAAGAAACTAAGACAAAGAGTGTTGCATGGCTTACCCAAGGTCTTAATGGTTAGCAGTGGAGCAGGCTCAGAGCCTGTCTTCTAACCCCACATGCCACTCTTCCGCTATAGCATAGATACTGAGTATAGGATAGAATTTCCCTGGTAATTTTTTCCAGCAGTTGGCTTAGAACACTCTTCTCCTTCTTGGAACAACCAAGTGTTTATGCTGCGCTGTTTCTGAGCAAAGTTAGAGAGATAATTGCTTCCATTCTTCTTGTCAGGGTCCATTCTAGAGTCTACATTACCATAATCTTATTAGGAAAGAAGCAACACTGGGAAGCCAGGGTGGAGCAAGTCCTGGGGCAGGTCACAGGACTGGGCAGTGTACGTTTTTGAAAATGAAGAGGCTCGCCCGTTCATTTCAGGCCTGCTATTCACTGCTGCCCATGCAGCTCCCCTAGAGCATAATTCATTTATTTACTGCCACCAACTCGTCCCCAGCCAGGACATCTCGGTTCTTGGGGCTAGTTAATTGCCTCCTTCTTTTAACACTGATTCAAAAACTGTCAGACCTTTTCTTTGAGCCAAACTCCTTTAAATGCAGGCAAATTAGTTCTTTAGTGAAGAAAAAAAACTTAATAAGATTTAGAAGTAAATTGCTTCTCATAATAGGAAAACAGAAGGGAAATAAGTTACTATACAGAAGTCTTCTCTTACACGTGATGGATTTGTTCCAGGACCCCAGGAGATAACTGAAAATGTCACTGCTGAGTGAGGCCTGAGTACAGATTGTTTTCCTGTGGTCAGTCTTCATTATCTTATGCTTTGGTGCCTCCTTTGTGTCACTAGTTATGTGTTTGGGGAACACTATAAAATGATTACTTCAGCCTGAAAACTGCAGTGCCGGGCCAGATACATGGCTCCCTGCTTAGGAACACTTGCTGCTTTCGCAGGGGAACCAGGTTTGGGTCCTAGCAACCCCATGAAGTCTCACAGCCAACTGTAACTCCAGTTCCAGAGGACTCCACAGGTGCCAGGCAAGCATGTGGCACACACATATGCAGGCTAATAGTCATATACATCTCTTTTTAAAACCACGATCTGGGGTAGTCACGTGATAAGTGACTAACAGGCAGGATGCTCAGAGGGACAGCGTGAGCCTTTGTCATGCTCCTCAGAGCTGCATGCAGTTTAAGTTGTGTGGCCAGGGCCGTATGCTTAGCATGTGCAAGGCCCCTGTCAGTCCCTGAAATAGAGTTACTTCTGGAATTTTCCACTTTTTTTTTTTGGATCACAATCAACCACTAGTAACTGAATTCTTAGAAAGTGTAACTGTGAATAAGAATTACTGTAATTGGAAAGGAAATTTGATAATAAAATCCTAAACACATATACGCATAAGGAAAACAATACGACTTCCAAAGGTCATAGCAGCTTTTGAAAATGATCGAGTGTTTGGAGGCAGCACCGGAGAGAGTGAAGTCATGCTTCTACATCTGGGGCTGTCTCCTTAGGTCTTACCACAAGCATTTAGAAGATCTGGGACTTGAGTTGCTCTTTCCAGATGCTAGCGATTCTTTGATCCTGGTGGGAAAAGTGCCACTCTGCTTTGTAGAAAGAGAAGCTAGTGAACTTCGAAGAGGACGATCTACCGTGACTAAGAGTATTGTGGAGGTGAGATACGTTTTCCATGTTGCAGACTTGCTGAGGCCACTAACTTCAATCTTTGTCTTTAGTCAACACACGCTTGTGTTAACGTTCAGAGTTTGAAGTGATGGAAATTGACAGATATATACTGTCACGGTAAGGAGGAAGGACGCAGTTATAACACAGTGGAATGCGGGGTGGAGAGTGTGTTTGGGAAGTGTTCAGGCTACATGTGTGGCACCTGTCGGTCATCTCAGCATGCAGGAGGGGAGGAAGGAAGAAGGAGCTTAAAGCTAACCAGGGTTTCACAGTGAGACTTAGTCTTTAAAAAAGGGGAGTGGGGAGGTTGGAGAGATTGCTTAGAAGTTAAGAGCACTTGCTACTCTTGCAGAGGACCTGGGTTCTGTTCCTAGTACCTCTCTGTTGGCTCACACCCATCCTTAACTCCGGTTCCAGGAGATCCGTTGCCCTTTCTGGCCCTCAAGACACCAGGCCCACATGTGATCCGCATACAGACGTACATTTAGGCAGAACGCTCAGAGGCAGCCAGATGGCTCAGTGGTTAAAGGTTCTTCGGCCAGATCTGACCTGAGTTCAGTCCTCAGGACCTACATAGTAGAACGAGAAAACTGATCCCCTGAGGTTATCCCCTGACCTCACGTGCACACCGTGGCATGTGTATATGCATGATGAATGAACACATGCATAACAATAATGTTAAAAAACAACACACAAAAATTAGAAGATAGACTTAGTGACTAAGTCAGGACAGGTAGTCTGGAAAAGGCTAGAAGCAGGGTAAGTGGTTAAGGCTAATGTACTGGTTCGAGGAGTGGAGACTTGACTGAGTCAGTAGTTCAGTCAGTAGTCGTGGGAATGATCCTCGAGTTCGTGCCGGACAGTAGTGCTGCTAAAGAGGGAGGCAGTGAAGAACGTGCTTGCCGGAAGTGACTGTGAGGCAGGAGCGGTGCCTTCAGGTAGGGCTGGCCAGGCGCTGGCAGACAGTTCTTGGAGACAGTACAGTTCTTGGAACTAGAAAACAGATCTAGGTGTGCGATATCTGTTGGCGATAAAAAGCATGCACACTTAGGTAGCATTGAAAGGTGAGGAAGGGCCAGGAGCCAGAGAGACTGATAGCATGAGCAGGTAGGGAGAAGCAGGAGGCAGAGCTCACACAACACAACTCTGAGGTTGCAGGGTCAAAGAAACAGGCTTGAAGGAGAGCATGAGATGACCGAAGATTCCGAGGAAGAAGAGTCCGGGAAAGGTAATGGAGGAAAAGCTGCTGGCAAGAGGAAGGTAGTTAGCAGTGGCCAAGAAGTGAGATCTGAACAGCGGCGTTGCTGAACACTTGGCATGACAGGAGTGAACCCTAATAATTCTCAAGATCTCTGGCCAACCTAGTATCATACACCTGTAATTCCAGCACTCAGGAGGCTGAGGCAAGGTGATTACAAGCTCAAAGTCAGCCTGAACTACATAATTCTAGGCCAACTAGCCAACTATGGGTTATGTAGGACAATCTCCCCTCTCCCTCTCCCTCTCCCTCTCCCTCTCCCTCTCCCTCTCCCTCTCCTCTCCTCTCCCTCTCCTCTCCCCCTCTCCCTCTCCCTCTCCCTCTCCCTCTCCCTCTCCCTCTCCCTCTCCCTCTCCCTCTCCCTCTCCCTCTCCCTCTCCCTCTCCCTCTCCCTCTCCCTCTCCTCCCTCTCCCTCCCCCTCCCCCCCCCCCCCCCCCCCCCCTCCCCCCTCCCCCTCCCCTCCCCCTCCCCTCCCCTCCCCCCCCCCTCCCCCCTCCCCCTCCCCCTCCCTCTCCCCTCCCTCTCCCTCTCCTCTCCTCCCTCTTTCTCTCCCTTACCCACCCCCTCAAATCATGGTAGGTACGTAGGTAGGTAGGTAGAGTAGTTGCCTGGTGTATGAAGACTTATGTTTCCTTCCATAATGCTGAAGTAAAAAGAAACAAAAGCCTCTGGCTGCACACAGAGGGAGCTGGGGTAGTGGCTGAAGGGCGGTGGTGGTTGAGTCTGTGTGTGCAGGACTTGAGTGTGCTTACTGGTGGAGGGCACTCCGGTCTAGCCTCTGTGTCCCTTCCTCCCTTTTCTAAATCCCTGTGGGTGACAGCCCTGGCTCTGCTTTAAGCAGAGCTCTTCTATGCCCACATAGCTCATTTCTTCTCAGACTCCTGCTCTGGATCTGTGTTGAATCCAAAAAATAGGAGCTGTGAGAATCTTACTGTAATTCAATACCTAAAGTTTTAACCAGAACATTATATTAAAAACTTCTCCTGAAGCAACTTCAAAGACTACTTACTCTTAAAAAGAGTTTACTTCAAATTGACAAAGCTTGTGGTTTCAGAAAATCTGACTATATTAAGTCAGGTAGAGAGGAAGAGTCTTGGCTTTGGAAGAAGTTGGAGCAATCATCCTGGCAATGGACAGTCCCTGACACATTCTTAGCCAGCTGTGGTCCAGCCTCATGTCTGAGCCTTGAGACAGGATCTCATTATGTAGCGTAGCTCTGGCCTTCAACTCACAGATCCACCTGCTGAGATTAAAGGTATGTGCCACCATGCTTGGCAAGACAGCCTTTTTAACATTATTAAAATGGTCTATTAACTGAAATAAGAAGTGAACAGAAAATGAGACCTTTCATCCTCTTTGCAGCCTTACAAATGTGTTTACGGCCCCACTCACACACCAGAGAGAGTAACAAGTTAGCCTTGATGTCCGTGGTGCTCAGCTTTGCAGTGGATTAGGTGACCTCTTGGTAACCGTGAGCATTTATAAGGCTTTTCAGACTAGAGCGTGTGGAAAGGAGGACGTAGAATGATTGACTTCACTTCTAGGTTTCAAAAGAAAATCATCCTGTTGTAATCTTAGAAAGCTGATTGTAGCTGTTCCCAGAAGTAATAAATTCTGTGTCTTGTTAAAAAATTATTAAATGTACCATACCTTGAGACAGTTTTGGGTTTTTGTTTTTTGTTTTTTGTTTTTTGTTTTTTGCCTCCAGAGGCTAAACAAATTGGCAACATTAAATAGTATCAGCTGAAATTAAAATTTTCCATTTTAGCTTGAGGTGGTGACAAACGCCTTTAACTCCAGCACTCCAGAGGCAGAGGCAGGCAAATTTAAGTTTGAGGCCAGCCTGGTCTACAGAGTGAGCTCCAGGACAGCCAGGGCTACACAGAGAAACCCTGGTTTGGTTTGGTCTTATTCTTTCATTTGTGTGTGGCTGTGTGACAACAGTTCTCTCTTTCCACCCTAGGAATCCTGGGGATGGGGCCTTTACCTGCTAAGCATCTCACTGGGACTAAGTTTTAATTTATTTTGTAAATAAAGAGGTGTGGGCAGACTGAGGCAGGAAGATGACAAGTTCAAGACCAGGCTGGGCTTCCTAGCAAGAGTGTATTGAAGGGAAACCACTCTCCATTAGGACAAAGACATACAAGGGAGGAGAAACTTATCAGGAGAGCTTTGGAAAATAAGCTTCTCAACGTGATGTACATGGAAGGAAACACCCACACATGTAATATTAAAATAAAACTAAATCTTAATACCCAGCTTACAGAGTAGCAGGTTTCCTTCTGGTGTTTTCATAAATCCTTTGTTTGGATGATTCTGTCGCTGACCTCCTCCCCTTCTCCCTGCTCTCGCCTTTCCCTGGATCCTTTCTTTAATGTCCCTGTCACCCTTCCCTCCTCTCAGAGCCACTGTGCAGTCTCAGGAGTCCTTGCTAGTTTCTAGCCTCTGCCACCTAGATAATACATCCTGTTAGAAGGTCTGTGTATGAGAGACAGCACATGGTGCTTGTCCTTCTGGGCCTGGGTTTCCACGTTTGGTTATCCGTCCATCTGATGATGGCTATCTCTTCTGGTCCCATGCTCTCCCTGTTGTGAAAGAACAGCTGTGGACAGAGATGTGCAGTCCCTCCACGTAGGGATGGAGTCCTCTGAATGCATGCCCGGGACGGGGAACACTGGCTCAGATGGTAGTTCTGCCTTAGCTTTTGAGAAGGCTTCACAGTGGGTTTGTAGTAGCCTTGGTAATCCCCCTTCCATCAACCCCTGATGAGGTTTCCTCCTCAGTCCGTCCGGCCCAGATGTCTTGTTTGTTTTCTTTCTATCTTTTTTTTTTGGGGGGTGGGGGAGGGTTGTTTGGTTTGTTTGTTTGTTTGTATATTTGTTTTTCAAGGCAGAGTTTCTCTGTGTAAGAGCCTTGACTGTTGTGGAACTTGCACTGTCCTCGATTTAAGAGATTTGCTGCCAGGCAGTGGTGGCACACGCCTTTAATCCCAGCACTTGGGAGGCAGAGGCAGGTGGATTTCTGGATTTGAGGCCAGCCTGGTCTACAGAGTGAGTTCCAGGACAGCCAGGGCTATACAGAAAAACCTCTCTCCAAAAATCAAACAAACAAAAAAGAGAGATTTGTCTGCCTCTGCCTCCCAGTCACATAGATCAAAGGTGTACATCACCCACCCACTGGCTTCATTTGCTTTAATGATAGTAATTCTGACTGTAGTGAGACTCTTACAGTAGGGTTAATTTTCACTTTCTTATGGTTAGGGATGTTGAACTTAAAAAAAAAAAAAATGTATTGGCCATTGTTATTTCTTTTGAGAATTGTCTGTTGAGTTCAGTAGCCCATCTATTGATCAGCACGTTTGTCTTCGTGTGTGTTTGATTTTAGCTCTTTATAGATCTAAATGTTAGCCCCTCATACTAGTGACCGAGGTCTTCCCTCTGCTGCAGGCACTCTTCCTTCTGTTGTAATCTCTCTGGTCAAGCATTTGCTTTTTCTTTCTTTCTTTTTTTTTTCGTTTTTCGAGACAGGGTTTCTCTGTGTAGCCCTGGCTGTCCTCGAACTCACTCTGTAGACCAGGCTGGCCTCCAATCCTCCTGCGTCTGGATCTCAAGTGCCAGGATTATAGGCATGTGCCACCACTGCTGGCAAGCATTTGCTTTTTAATTCACATACTCACGTTTCCTAATCGTTGGGGTTGTTTTCTGTTCACTGAGGATGGTTTAAATGCTAGAGGGCAAGGACAGCAGAGCAGCCTATTCATACCTGTTTTCCCTTTGACTTTATAGGAATTTATTCGAGAGCAAGTGGAGGTAAGCTTTTCTCTTACTTGGGGGTGTCAGTGGATGGACGTGCTACACAAAGGTCTCATTATCTCATTTCCCCTTTATTACTACGGTAGCTGCTTCAGACCACGGGAGGTATCCAAGGGACACTGCCGCTGACTGTCCAGAAGGTGTTGGCCTCCCAGGCCTGCCATGGTAAGAGCCTGCACATAGCTGGAGTCCTGTGTGAGCTGCGCACTGGCTGGGTACAGGGATTGTGTGGGAGACAAATGCTACTCACCTTCTACAGGGTGCAATTTAGGTCAAAAAGCTGAATCTACCTTAAACATTACTTTTGAAAGTAGAATACTAATAGAACCCGGGTGGGACCTGACTAACAAAGCAGAGGAGTGGCCCTAAGGGAAGTATCCTGAGTGAGGCCAAAGCGACCCTGGGGCTCAGCACAGCGTGAGGAGCAGCCTTGGCAGAGCCACAAAGGCCAGAGTAAAATTCCTCTCATGAGGAGCAGCCAAGAGTACCAAGAAATTAGGCTGGAAATAAAGACCAGACGGTTGGAAGGTTACAGAGAGACCTTCAGAGCTGGTACAGAGCACAGGTCTAGTGTGGGGGGTCGTGAGCAGGGGGTGTGACTTGAGGGGGATGTGGTATTGTGGGACTCAAATGTGGCAGCTTCGGAGCTGCCTGCAGCTGTCCTGGGACCCACTGACACCCCACTTTATATCTCTCCTTTCAGGCTCCTCACCTCTGCCTCTCTGAGCTTAGTCTGCACCCTGCAAATATCCCATTGTCCTTTGCCCCTTTATTCTGTTCTCACCCCTGCACCATCGCTGTCTGCAGAGTCAGGGTCTGTCTGCACTGCCCTTCTTGCCCCATGAGCCCTCCACCTAGTCCTCACTGCTGCTCAAGTAACCGTCCCTTAGCACACACCGGAATCCTTGGTAATTTTTCCTTTGCTTCAGGCAGGGTCTCGCTTTGTACCCCAGGCTGTCCTAGAACTACTTATGTAGAATAAGCTGATCTCTAACTTGTAGCAATCCTCCTGCTTCAACCTCCCACAGCTGGGACTACAGATGTCAGCCACCACACCCAGTCTGGGAAATCTTTCTAAAACCTGTTTCTAAGCTGGTTTCATTCTTCCATCTGAAATACACATTGCCATTTACAAAAGTATTTTATATATTTATTTTTTACATTTTTGTCTGTTTCTTTGAGATAAAGTTTCTTATAGCCCAGGGTGGTCTCTTGTAATGAAAGATACTTAAACTCTGGATCCTCCAGCCTCTACCTCCAAAGTGCTGGGCCACAGGCATCTCCTACCATCCCTAGCAAAGTCAGAGCCTACACCTTACAAGGGCCATGCTTAGCCATGCCTGCCATTTGAGTTTTCAGCACGTCACACTCACTGTGCTCTACAGTTTCAACCTCTTTGTCTTGTCCTGCCTGTGTCCTGACACACTTGCACTGGCCTTTCCTGAGCCCAGCATGCCTTTCTGCTCCTTATCCAAGAAAACCTGTGTAATCTCCCCCTCTTCTTCCTACTCCTCCTTTTTCTTCTTACTTTTTGGTTTTTCAAGACAGGGTTTCTCTGTGTGTCTCTGGCTATCCTAGAAACTCAGAGATCTGCCTGCTTTGGTCTTCTTAACCCAATGTCTTGCTGAAATAGTTTAGCAAGAGAGCACTCCCTGGCCTTCTAAATTGGGTTGGTTTTGTGTTGCATGTTCTCTTGGCCTATGTTTCATGATTTAAATTACTTTGTAATGATTCGTCTTATGTTATCTTACCTGTTATAGCTCCATGGAGGTAGAGGGGCTCACTCATCATCTGGAAAGGCTCCTAATGCAAAGCATACATTTAGTTATTTTTTATTTATTTATTTTTTTGGTTTTTCAAGACAGGGTTTCTCTGTGTAGCTCCAGCTGTCCTGGAACTCACTCTGTAGACCAGGCTGGCCTCGAACTCAGAAATCCGCCTGCCTCTGCCTCCCAAGTGCTGGGATTAAAGGAGTTTGCCACCACTGCCCGGCTTTAGTTAATATTTAATGACTGAGGGAATTGATCTTAGAATAAAGTCATGTTCTAGCATGTGATGATTTAAACCAGGAAGACTGCTATGGAAATCAAGAAAGGGGAAAATAAAACAGACACTATAAGAAAACAGTTTACTTTTGAACCTTCATAGACAGAAGGAAACTATTTAAAACTTCACACACTCTTAAGTAGGCAAATACTGCCCTATGTCTTTGAGAAAGCCCAAAAGCAAGATCCTAATGGGTTAAGGAATGGCCTCCCCCTCCAGAGCACAGGGAACCCCATAAGGAAGCTGAGACAGGGGGGCGGTCCCGAAGACTGAGCTCGCCCATAACCTCAGGTGCCAGGCTCAAGCATTATAAAGGCCAGACTAAAGAAGTCTCAGGACTCTTTGACTTTGCCCAGGTTCTCCATCCTGACCCAAGGCTGACACTGATTCTCACTGTGCACTGTAATTTTTTGTGTCTCTGTCATTTAGGGGCTATTAAGTTTAATGATTGTCTGAGCCTAGAAGAGAGTTGTCGTCTTATTGAAACTCTGTCCTTGTGCCAGCTGCCATTTCAGTGTGCTCATGGGAGACCCTCAATGGTGCCCTTAGCTGACCTGGACCACTTGGAGCAGGAAAAACAGGTACAGTAATGACCGTGTTCTAGTTTGCTTCCTGTTGCTGTGATAAAACCAAGAAAGGGTTAATTGTCACACACATCACAATTATACTGCAGGAACTGAAGCAGAGACCCAGGAGAGGTGCTGGTTACAGGTTCACTCAGCCTGGGTCTTAGAGCACCCGGGACCATCTGCCCAGGGGTGGCACCACCCACCGTGGGCTGGACCCTCTCACACCAATTCCTAATCAACAAAATGTCCTGTAGGCATTTTCTTAAATGACACTTCCCTTTTTCCCCCAGGTGGCTGTAGCTTATGTAAAGTTGAAAAACAAAACAAAACAAACAAACAAACCAGCATAGACATATAGAATCAGGAAGGAACAAAGTTTATCTTTTTTTCTTTCAGCTTTTGCTATCTAGTTGTAATTCATCTTTATCCTCTCCAAAACAGGAGAGTTTTGAAAAGCATGCACTGGAAGTTTTATTTAAGGCCGTCCACTTGGTCTTTCAGTTCACATTTGAAGTGGAGCTTAGACTAAAGTGTTGGCTTATCTCCATGATGGCCTCCTGGTGTTTAAGCTTAACATGTGTACATGTGTCCTGAATAGCATGTATCCTGCACATCAGTTGCCTGCCAGCTCCAGGTTTCATGATTCCTGAAGGCAGAAATGTCTCGACCTCACAGCTGTCAGAACATGGCTGACATCCAGTCTCATCAAGTGTGTGCCCTGCAGCTGGAGCTGGCTATCTCAGAGGATCTCAGAGGAGCTCCGTGTTTCCTCAGACAGACTTTGGAGATCTCCTGTGCGGTGGCTTTGATCTGTGAGCAAGCAGCAATGAACAGTGGTGTGGCTAATGCAGGAGATGCACGGAGTCCTTACACTAAAACACTCTCTATTCTTGTTATAATCTCTTTTTCTTTTCTTTTATGTGTAAGGGTGTTTTGCCTGCATGTAGGTTTGAGCACCATGTGTGTGCATGGTGCCTGTGGAGGCTAGAAGAGAGTGTTGGCTCCACTCTGGAGTTACAGATGATTGTGAACCAACATATGGCTGTCGGTAATTAATCCCAGGTGTTGTGGAGGAACAGTTCGTATTCTTAACCTCTGAGCCATCTCTGCAGCATCTGTTAAGATCTGAAATGAATCAGAAATGAGTGTGTACATGGATACTATGCTGTCCCTTTCCAGAATCCTTTCTTTTGCTTCTCTTTCTTGCTAATGGCTGTAAAGTCTTTCCTTGCATGGAGATTTCATATACTTTTCCCTGACTTATCCAGTCAATTTTACTCCACTAAAATTCTTTTATGGGATTGGAAAAATGGTTGAAAGCACTAGCTGCCCTTCCAGAGGATCCACGTTTGATTTCCAGCTCCCTCACGACAGCTCACAACTGTCAGCAACTCCAGTTTCCAGAGACCTGATACCCTCTTCTGAATTCTGCAGGCATAAGGCATATACATACATACATACATACATACGTACGTACGTACGTACGTACGTACATACATACATACATGTAGGCAAAACAGCCCGATACCCCTCCACAAAAACCCACCTCTTTGAAAAATTCCTGTCCCCATCACTGAGGAGATAAGAATTTAGACTTACAGTTTAATTCTGAGGAATGCTATCATCTTTTTTCTGAATCCAGAAAGGAGAAATCTAAACTCGTTTAAAGAAATACTTAAAAAATACTTTGGCCGGGCAGTGGTGGTGCACGCCTTTAATCCCAGCACTTGGGAGGCAGAGACAGGTGGATTTCTGAGTTCGAGGCCAGTCTGGTCTACAGAGTGAGTTCCAGGACAGCCAGGGCTACACAGAGAAACCCTGTCTCGAAAAACCTAAAAAAAAAAAAAAGGTCATAAAACAAAAATACTTTGAAATACTTAAAAAAAAATTGTTAACTATAGTTAATCTCTTTCTTCTAGATTAAACCCAATCTCACTAAACTTCGCAAAATGGCTCGTGCCTGGCATCTCTTTGGAAAAGCGGAAGGCTGTGGTACAGAGCAGAGTCTGCAGCAGCCCAGACCTCCCTGTGAGCCACCATGAGAAGAGAATCACGGATGTGCAAGGAGACAAGGGGGTGCTGTGCCTCCCTCCGAGCAGAGAGCAGTACTGTGTGAGCAGGTGGGGCTGGCACATCAGTCTCCTGGAGCAGATGGAGCAGGCAGATGCACTCAAGCCTAAGGGTAGTTTATTTCTCTGCATCCATGGACACAGGAGTTCGCCATATAATACCTACCTTTTGTTCATTGATTTAGTGATAAAATTTAATGCTTTTGTAATTGGTGGGTTGGCTTATGCTTGAGAGGTGCAGCTATTGTTTTTGAGCAGTTTTCCCCAGCCTCTCAGTTTACATTACCTGAGGATGCTAAGCCCTAAGCCCTGGTCTGCTGTCCTCCAAGCCCCTGGAACAGCCCCTCCCCCATACATCCCTTTTTCTGCGTTTGTCTCCTTAGCTTCACGCCCCATCCCTGCTTCTTCACATATCGCATTACAGATTTATGGGATTCTCTGCTCCATATAAAAATATTTCCTGATGTCTTCCAGAGACTTTAAATTATATTAGGGATTAAAAGTTATTTATAGCTGGGTGTGGTGACATGTACCTGTAATCCTAGCATCTGGGAGGCTGAGACAAGTCTGTGGCAGGGCACCATTAGCCTAGGCTGTATATATATAGCAAGACCCTGACTCAAACTACTGACAAAGAGAAACACAGAGACAGAATTGAGAAAAAATTTTTTAATTCTCTTGGTAGCCTGGGCTGTCCTGGAACTCGCTCTGTAGACCAGGCTAGCCTGGAACTCAGAGATCCCCCTATCTCTGCCTCTGGAGTGCTGGGATTATGGTGTGTGTTACCACTGCATGGCAAGAAAATTTGCAATCTTATCCCTGGTTTTTTGATAGTCTTACTGTTTTTTAAAACCAGAAGTGAATGTTTATATCCTGAACTAATAAAACATTAAAAAATACTGAGTTTGGTTTTGAAAATGAATTTGTACTTTATAAACTGTTTCTGTGAAAATAATTATTAAATCAAAATGCAGCATTTATTTCATCCTGACCAAGTAGTGCTCCACACTGTCTTTGCAGAAGATGAGGTTGAGTCCTTTCTCACTGTGTGCTGGTTTTATTACATTATGCTAACGGCCTTAGAATTTTACTTGCGCCGGGCGGTGGTGGCGCACGCCTTTAATCCCAGCACTTGGGAGGCAGAGGCAGGCGGATTTCTGAGTTCGAGGCCAGCCTGGTCTACCGAGCGAGTTCCAGGACAGCCCAGACTACACAGAGAAACCCTGTCTCGAAAAAACCAAAAAAAAAAAAAAAAAAAAAAAAAAAAAAAGAATTTTACTTGGGACCGGGACTGATCTTTCTGAAAGTACTTGTTATGCTTCCTTTAATTCGTATTTTCCCTACTTTTCCAATTACTTATGGTTAATATGGCCCAGTTGACCACAGGGAAGTCTGTGTGCAAACCACCAGGCTGGTAATTCTTACTGCAAGTGTTTGACTCTGCTGTATAATTAACAGGGCGCTGGAGGGGATGTCCACAGCAGCACTTCCTGACATCCTGCTCATGTTGGCCTCTCCATCAATGAAAGAATTCTCTATTTTTTTAGTGCAGAAAACAAATGTGTACTCATGGGGAAAAGTGTGTTTGCCAGCAGTCTTGGAGTGAGCTGTAGGGATGAAAGTCAGGCCTTTATGAGCATGGGCCTCAGGGCAGGTTGAAGGGAAGCAGCACTCTCTTGCCTACTGATCCCGATGGCTTCATCTCTGGAGCCCTGAAGAATAGGCCCTGCTGTCTAAGGCAGGCCTTTGTCCCCAGAGCTGTACAATGAGTGTTTCATGTATCAGAGCACTGGCTATGTTCAGTGGGGAGATGTGGCCTAGGGCCTCTGCAACACTCCCAGATCAGTAAGGAGGCTAGGGGGGGTGGAGGGGGGGAACAGAGTCTCCTGTAGCCCAGGCTGTCCAGTAACTCAGATGTACTGAGGAGTCCGCTGAAGTCCAGCCTGTAATTGTCTTTACCTCTTAAGGCTTGCATGACGAATCACCATGAATCACCACCACGCTTGCCCTACCAAGAATTTGAAAAAAATCCTTTTATGTCAGCTCAGTTCTCAGGGTTTCAAATGAGTGAAAACAGAGTGTCGAGCGACTTTCAGAAGGGTTACTTCTGTGTAATTGCCAACTCCTGTTTTCCCAAGAGGAGCAGAGAATCAGAAAATGTTCTCCATGAATTATGTCTTCCTGGCTAGCCTGAGAGGCTAGGAGATAATTATCTTCTTTAATAATTTATAAGCTCATTTGCATTCATCAGCATAAAAACAACTTATTAGCCAAAAATATCTAATAGATTACCTTTACTGCCTATTAGGGTTTTATATTGTCCTTTTTAAACTCAAGGACCATGAGAACAAAGACACATTTAATTTTCTAATATATGCTAGTAATTTTTTAAACATTTGTTTATTTATGTGTGTGTCTCTATCTGTGTACACACGTAGGCCCTGGTGTGTGTGGAAGCCAGAGAATGACTTGTGGGAGTAGATTCTCTTCTTTTACTGTCCAGGCTTGTGGGGGCAGGGGGCATCTCTCCCTGGCCCACACCACTGTACTTTAGATGAGTTGGTGTGTGTGTGGGGGGGTGTCAGCTCTCCCATGCTCACACCCTTGGGCTTGCTTGCCTGCATCTCTGCCGCCAGGTGAGGTAAAGGGCCAGCTCTCCTAAGTATTGCTGCCAGTGAGGGGTGGGAACAGCTCTGCATAGCTCTTGGACACCACATGATTGCCAGGTTGGCCTAGATCCCATGGTCTGTCTGCCCAGACCAGGGACATCCACATGGTCTTGAGTGGTAATATGAGCCACAGATATTCAGCACAGTTCCCTGCTGCTGCATGGCCACAGGCCCAGGCATGGCCCTCAGCAGTTCTTCACCATGGCCTCAGGTGGCAGGGCAGGGTATTCACAACAGGCTGTTCCTCTCCACCCTCTTGTCTCCAATTCCTCCTCTTTTCATGAAGTACTCAATTCATCTGCTTCTCTTTCTCTCCTATCTCTCTACCACATACTTGCACATCATAGAGGCTCCTGCTGTGCAGGGGTCACCTATGTGGCAGACAGGCCTCTGGGTGTCCTCTAAATAAATGCCAGATAGAAGATTCCGAATACCAGCACCTTGGCTCAGGAGACCATCCAGGACACCATCCTTGGCCACTGGGCCATTGATTGCAGGGCTACCTGGGCTGTGCTGGTATCCTTGGGAGCTGGACCACCCAGCGCTGCCCCACCCATCCATGTAATATATTTTTAAAGATTTATTACTTGTGTATATATGTGTGAGCATGTGTGCACCACCTGTGCCTGCAGAGGCCACAGGAAGGCATAGGATCCAATGGAACCAAAGTTAGAGGTCGTTATAAACCCCCTTGTGAGTGCTGGGAACAGAATCTGGGTCCTCTGAAAGAATAGTAAGCACTGGCCGGGCAGTGGTGCTTTAATCCTAGCACTTGGGAGGCAGAGGCAGGTGGATTTCTGAGTTCAAGGCCAGCCTGGTCTACAGAGTGAGTTCCAGGACAGCCAGGGCTATACAGAGAAACCCTGTCTCGAAAAACAAAACAAAACAAAAGAATAGTAAGCAATCTTAACTGCTGAGCCATCTCTCTAGTTCCGTGTAATATTTATTAAATAATTTTTGTTTATGGAATTTATTAGTTTGTCAACTTAATAGTTTTTTTTTTTTTTTTTTTTTTTTTGGTTTTTCAAGACAGGGTTTCTCTGTGTAGTCCGGGCTATCCTGGAACTCACTCTGTAGACCAGGCTGGCCTCGAACTCAGAAATCCGCCTGCCTCTGCCTCCCAAGTGCTGGGATTAAAGGCGTGCGCCACCACCGCCCGGCTAATAGTTTCAACTTTATGAAATTTTGTTGGTAAAGGTGTTGGTAACTTCAAAGTAAAACTTGGGATGTGAAATGTAACCATTCTTGAGAATCTCATTTTAGCAATGTTCATCAAAATATATTGAGAAATAAAGGTGCATTGGGATGCCTCTAACTTCAGGAGGTTTTGCTTTAACCGGGGATGGGGTTAAGGAAACGGAGAACAGAATATGGACCACTGAATTTCAGCCGGCTTTGTCACTGGGCCGAGAGGAGATGGCAGAATCACTGTGAGGTTAAGACTGTGGGTAGGAGGACCTGGAGAGATGGCTCAGAGTGGAAGAGCATCGTGTTCTTGCCAAAGACCTGGGTTTGACGAGCAACACCCACCTGATGGCTCACAGCCGTCTGTAAGTCCAGATCCAGAGTATCAGACCCCTCTTCTTGTCCTTCGGGGCACCACACACACACGGTGCACAGACATATATACAGGCAAACACTCATGCATGTAAAATAAAAAATTTCAACCCCCCCCACCCCGGAAACAAAAATGTTCTGTTTAGTAACAGGAACTAACACCAGAAAAGCCAGGGCCAAAGCAGTAAGCTAAATGTGGGGGAAGGGAACAGCTCCGCCAGGATGCCAGTGAGCTGGCGAACAAAACAGAGAGCTTCTCGCCATCCAGGTTAGAAGCAGCACAGAGACCGTGAGAAAAGCAAGGCAGAACGGACCAAAATTTTAGATTCTGGGCCTGAGGGGCCATGCCAGGTGAGCACAGATCCAGCTCAGCAGTTCCCAGAAGCCCTGGCGGCCAAGCCACAAGTGGGAGCCTGGCACGGTCATCTGGAGAAGAGCCATTCTGACACAAAACTCAGAGTGCTGTTCCTGCATCCCATCAAAGCCAGGAGTGGGGCTGGGGAGAAAGAAGACCTGCTTCGTAAAAGCAGTGTACAGGCCTGAATGACTTGAATTCAGATCCCTGGATCCCATATAGAAGCTTTGTCTGTAATCCAATTGTTTTAAGGTGAGTTGGGAGGTGGATACAGGAGAATTCCCTGGAAGGGAATTACAGGCCAAATTACCCCAGAGTTTACAGCACAGGAACAAATGAGATCTTTCTGCCTCACTCAAGGGAATACACATGACAGAGACCTGAGGTTGTCCTCTGACCTCCATACATTCACCAGGGTACAAAGGTGGCCGTCATGAACATGTCACACAAACACAATTCTTTAAGGAATGGTGCTACACACCTGTGATCCAATACATGACAGGTTGAGGCAGGAGGATCAAGATTTACAAAGAAGAGGTCAGAAACCAAAACAAAAAGCTGATTATTAGGCTTACTGAGAGAACTAGATGGTATGTTTGCCACTGCCAGAAAGAGGGAAACAAGGAAGTCTAGAGAAACTGGCATTGTAGCCATTCTGCACCAGATGAACGCTTTATCCTTACCCTGTCTGTTCTTCTATTCACTAGCCCATCGTTTAGAAAGTGGGTTGCACCCATTGCCTCAGGAGGTGCGGGGTGCGGGTCAGAGGCCATCATGTGGTCCCGAGCTTTCTCAAACCCTCAGAGCACTTTTACCGTGTCCATTCCTTAGTATCTCCTCCTCCTCTTCCATCACCTCTGATGAAGACACCTGACCAAAACTGGGACTGTCTTACCTCACCAGTTGGAAGGCTGAGCAGAAAGCTAACACACCAGCGGCAATCAGAGCTCAGCCAGTCTCACTTGAGGTTAGCCTTAAAACTTACTACTGCTTATTTCAAAAGCAAGGAATGGCTAATGACTAAGGCAGTGTGGAGCCAGCTACTACTACTATTTATCCTTTGATTTGGCTTTCGTTTAAAAGCCTCATTTAGATTTATCGTGTTACTTTATGTGTATGGGTATTTTGCTCGTATGTGTCTGTATATCACATAGATGTCTAGTGCCCTCAGGTCAGTGGCCAAGGAGGACAAAAGAAGGCATGAGAGATCCCCTGAGACTGGAGTTACAGACAGCGTGAGCCACCGTGTGGTGCTGAGAATCCAACCCAGGTCCTCTGCAGGAGCACAAGTGCTCTTAACGACTGAGCCATCTCTCTAGCCCCTGGTTTGCATTTTTGTTTGGTTGGTTGAGACAAGGTAGGTCTCTCTGTGCAGGCCTGGCTGCCTTGGAGCTCACTGTAGACCAGGCTAGCCTCAGACTCACTGCCTCCTGAACGTTGGACCCCATTTCAGCCCTAGTTTGGGCCTTGTGGACAAACCCGAGCCTGGCTCAAATTTTGAGACCTATCTCAGTCACTTCCCCATGGGTGACTCAACAAGACACGTTTGGCCCTGCCTCTGCCCCGATGTTGCTGATCTAGAGCTTTGCCATTGGCCCTGTCAGTCACCCCATACCCTCTGTCACCCTTCCCCGTCCCCTACATCATCTCACCCCACCAAAACTCCCCCTCCCTATGCTCTGAGTTTATATAAGGGAGAGGCTGATACATTAAAGTTGAGTTCCTACTTCGACAAGACTCCTGGCCCAGTGTGTTTCTTTTGGGCTCCGACACCATCCCGCTCAGCCCCAGAGAGACTCAGAGGACTGAGATTCTCTTCTCGCCTGGACCTGCCGGCAAGGAGCCGACACCCTAATACTGAGATTAAAGGCATGGGTAACCACACCTAGCCTGGTTTGCAGTTTTGAGACAAAGTTTCACTCTGTATGTGGCCCAGACTGCCTCAAAGTTCAAATCCTCCTGCCTCGGCCACCTGAGTGTTGGGATTACCAGAGCGAGCACTGTTGCCCTGCCTCCTTCTCTTAATCAATTTTGTGTGCTTGTTCCTTAGCCTTCGGACTTCCACAGATTATGAATTTTAGGGAGTTAAGTTTTCACTTAATTCCACAAGCTAGCTTCTTTTCTAGGCAGGCTTGATTCTAAATGCAGCATGGCTACCAGCAGAAACCCACCAGGAGTCTCTCTGGCCCAGCATGTACTGGAAACATCCAGCAATTCCAAGTGCAGCACCGTTGTGTGAGTCACAGGGAGACGGGAGGTCTTTCCTAACGACTGTGTCACTGCTGCACAGTATCCTGGCGCAGCTGCTTGGTGCATGAGGGGACCAGTGATGTAGCTCAGTGGCAGAGCACTTGCCTACCACATACAGAGCCTTGAGTTCTGTTCCCAGCTCTTCTGCACATAATGATGTACACAGAAGAAGCAGACCAGATACAAAAACACTTGCAAGCCCCGTTTTTTTTTTTTTCGAGACAGGGTTTCTCTGTGTAGCCCTGGCTGTCCTGGAACTCACTTTGTAGACCAGGCTGGCCTCGAACTCAGAAATCCGCCTGCCTCTGCTTCCCAAGTGCTGGGATTAAAGGCGTGTGCCACGACCGCCCGGCTGCAAGCCCCATTTCAAAAGACTTCTTTCATGTTAACTTAGGTGCATATCCACTGATGGAGAATTATTTTTATATTCTGTAAACTGTGTAGGTGTGTATACATGGACACACATGTAGAAGGTAGAGACCAACTTGTGGAGGTCCGTTTTATCCTTCTACCGGGCTTGGTAGCAAGTTTGTTTATCCAGCTGAGTCACCGAGCCCACCCTCACATGAGCTTCTGAGTAGCCGGTATAGAACTTTTGAATTTTATCACTACCTGTTAGTATTCATGGCTAAGCGGGCCTGATGGACCACGTTGTACACATGGAAAATCAACATACCTATAGAGTTCAGCAGTTGCCAGGCAGCTTTCGTTATCCAAAGACTAATGCAAGTTTTCGGGTTTTAAAAATGGCTTTGAAGCATATCTGTGGAACACAGTCTATGATACCAGCATTTCTTTGAGGATCACTTTATACTTACTTTTGTGTGTGTGTGTGTGTGTAGAGTATGTTTTCAGACTTCTGAAGCTAAATTAAGAGTTTCTGTTCCTTATTCAAGTTCCAAGAATTATGCCTTTCCTGCCCTCTGCCCAACTTGGAAGATACAGACCGTGGGAACAAGTGTCTTTACAAACTGCATTCGTTATCTGGCGATTTATTTGATGTGTTTGGGAAGACATCTGCATCCATGGCTCCCGTTTCTACAATTCTGTCCAAGCATCAAGTTTTTTTTTTTTTTTTTTCTGGGTCCTTCCTGCAAGACAGTATTGTGAAGTAGGCCCAGCAAGGCTGGGGGTCTCAAGTCTCTGGACTTGACCTTGTCGGTGAGTGCTGCTTCTCTTCCCAACCATAGCCGATCCTTGAACGGGGAAAGGAAGAGAAGGGGTAAGAAACGGGGCCTGGTGCAGTTGACTTAAATCACTTGAGAGTCTACAGCGGCATCCTGCCCTTCTCTTCTGGGCTTGAAGACAGCTTGTCCCACGCTCATCCGTCTCAGTCGTGCCTGGAAAGACACTGGTGCTAATTTTAGACAAAGACTGAGATGCACAAAAAGTGTCACGGCAAGCCAGAAACAAATTTCGAGGCCCCGACTGCTGTGCTTAATCCAAACCACACAATTGTACCCAAGTGAATTGCTGATAGAGTTGCTGCTTTCAGAGACAATGGCTTGTAATTGGCAGACACAAGCCACTTCCTAAGAAAGCACAGGCTCTTCGAGGCGAGAAATAATTAGAAGTCTGAGTGAGTCAGGCAGGCTGCTCTTAAGACCCTTCAGGTCAACCCTCTCCAATCTATGACCATTCCCCACCAAAGCACAAAACAGAGACCTCTCAAGTTGCTATCCGCCTGGAGGTCTTTCCCTTATAATTTACTTTCAACCAGTTTATTGAAGTGTGGATATCAAACTACCCATCCAAATCACTCAGTGCCTTAGGGGTTAAATGTGAAGATTCCTAAACTCCTTCCCTCCATCCAGACTCTGTCTTCAGAGATGAAGATCTCATGGGAGACTGACACTTCAGAGCAGTGGGTCCTAACATGGTTCATCACAAGGCACTTTATCAAATCTCCATTGGGAAGCACTACTCGTAAGACTGGAATCTATAGCTTGCTACTGCTGGTGTTCTTCCAACTTTTAACTCCGCATTTACGTATGATGCTTTAGTGGAGTAAGGGTCACATTACGTACTGCTTGTGTGTCCTTTCACCACCAGCCAAGGAAGTAGACTTCCTAACAAATATCCCCCCGCTCTAACTGGGAATGTGAGTATGCCTTTGACAGGTGGCCCGTCACTTCCAACCTAATGGAATTACGTTAGCCAGCTGTAGCTAACTACAACCATTTGGAAGGCTGCTGTGCTCGCCACTGGGCCACCAACAGTCACTTGAGAAGCTGCACACCTGTCATTTGGGAATGTGGGTCAGGAGAAGCCTCAGCTTGGGATCTGTTAAAAGTGCCTCCCTCTTTAGCTTTTTTTAATATTGAGAACTAAGGCAGACTCAAGGCTGGGAAAACCAGCCAAAATGCTTTCAACCCAGACACTGCCGTCCAGCTGCTGCGGGAGGAAGCTCCACCTGCAGCCTACACGGCGTTGCTGTGTAAACGCCGTATTTCCTTTACCTTCTTGCTGTTGTCGAACACAGTCCGTGATCAAGCTACCCTGATCGTTTAGTGTCCCTGTGTTCCTTCAGGTAATTCTGCCAGTGTAGGGTCCTAGCTGCCGGTCAGACTAACCAGTCCTCAGCCTCGTCAGAAAGGGAAGCTTTGAACAGATTCCCATCTTCCCAATATCTGATGCAGTCGTCCACAAGTAAGCCGTATGGTGGCGTGCTTTAAGCTCCAGGAGGCTTATCTTTTTTTAAGATTTATTTTTTTATTTCATGTATGTGAGTACATTGTCACTGTCTTCAGACACACCAGAAAAAGGCATCAGAGCCCATTACAGATGGTTGTGAGCCACGATGTGGTTGCTGGGAATTGAACTTGGGACCTCTGGAAGAGCAGTCACTGTTCTTAACCTCTGAGCATCTCTACGGTCTGAGGCTCAAGTCTTAAAGGCATTACCGTAGATACTAAGAAGTTGTCTGGGGCCCTTTCCAGTTATCTGTAGGAGAAACTACTTTTATTTATACTTATGTTTCAGGCTTTCCTCTCTGATCTCAGCCCTCTATGCAAACACAGAAAGGGCTGCCCTCTGCTTCAGTCCATTCAGAGCTCAGAACAATAAACGAACTTGGGGAGTTTCCAGTAGTTTTTATTGGCACAGCCTAGGAAAAGGTCTGGAAGGCATTTCTGAGCAAACACCAACCCAGCAAAAGTAGTCATGGTATGTCTAACACACCACTGAGCAGAAGGTTGAAGTTCCTCAAACAAACACAGCCTGGTCACAAAGTGCTCCAAAATCCCCAGGTAAGCAAGCCCCATGGCTCAGGTAAGTCTGGAAGGCAGAGCAGTCCTGGATGCACTCCTCACTGGGGTGAGCAGGAAGGCAGGCGACACTGAGGGCTCAGGCTGGCTCTCTGCTGCCCACTGTAGCAGCAATGCTGTTTCCACTCCACTCCGTCTAAGCTCTAGCACTTAGGACAGGCCGTGTCAGAGGACATGGTCATCCGGGTGGTAGAGCTCGCTCGTCAGGCGGTAGATGTAGGACGGCGCGTTCCCACCAATGTTGGAGATGAACAGGGTAATGAGGTCGGGGGGCACGTAGTCAAAGACAGGACAGTGGACACTGACCTTCTCCAGAATGTCTCCTGCAAGACAACCACACGCTGGAGGTGAGCTGAGGACCCAGCTCGAAGGTCGCAGAGTTCAAGTTCAATAGCACAAGCATGCTAGACGGTTGTAGCAAAGCTCAAACTGAGAGACCGGCTGCGACTCGGGATTCTCATGTTAACACTTTCCAGTGGCTGAGACAGCCGGCCGGTGTGAGGACAGTCAGTGCCGCTGCCTCAAACCAAAACAAACTACAAGAGTCAAGCCAACCTCTCTCATGTTTTTTCACAGTACTTGAAATTCAAACTTGGGGCTAGACCAATGACTCACTGGCTAAGGTATTAGCTGTTCTTCCAGAGACAAGCCGGTGAAACACCCATACATACATACACACACACACACATATATAATTTTTTTTTTTTAAATTCAAATTCAAGATTGCAACCTTATAGGTCCACTCCTCATCTACCAACCACACTAGGTATACTGTGAGCCACTCTCCCCCCTGCTCAGGACAGTCTAGCCACATGACCTCAGCTTTCTCCAGCTGGCTAAACACACACATCTCATGCCCTGCAGGCTCTGTTAGCTTTCCCAAATCCTCATACATAGAGCCCACTCATTTAGGACTCCAGCAGTGCCAGCCTATCAGGACCTGTCTTGAGTCTTAGGTAAGTCCCATCACCACCTCCTTCTCTTCCTAACACATCCCGGGACCCCGCACTGCCCTGTTTCATCTACAGTGTACGTCTGTGGAAAGAGGGCTTTATTGCCGCATTGCTTTATTCCCTGCGCCATGTGCAGCGATGCAGAACAGGCATTTCTCCTTCCCTTCGGTTTTCTGAGACAGTGTCTCATTACGTAGCTCTGCTTGGCCTGGAATTCACTATATAGACGGACTAGGATGGTCTTGAATTGTGATGCCCTCAGCTCCATGCTAATCGCTGGGATTATGAGCGCCACACACAGGGCTTCAAAACTAAATAAAAGCAAAAGTTATTCAACTTCTAAGAAGAACTGGGACAACACGCACAGTGTTCTGTTCTTACAAGGTGTGTGCAACCAGCTGGACTGCTCCAGGCCGTGGGCTCACTGGACAGAGCTGCTGCTTTCAGACGAGGCCTGAGAGCGCGCCTCCTTCCTGTCCCTCCCCCAAAACATGGGGCATCTAGGCTACAGGTGAGTTTGCAAGTACAAGTATTTCAGATCTTGCTGCTTTGAGCGGCCAAGTCACCAAAATGACTCCTTACAGCAACTGAAAACAGTCTACACAAGAAGTAACAGACGGACACACATGGACACACACACCTTCTGTGAAAGGAAGGACTTCTTCAGGAGCCACAAACTTGTGAAATGAATCTTCTTCACTGGGGAACTAAAAAAGAAAAAAAAAGAAAAAAAAAACATTTTTTAAAGGGATTCAACAATTTTGTTAAATGCCTTGCTGTTACTGTGTGGCTAGAAACGCATAACCCACAGAGGATTTATATATAACCGCATAACGCAGCAGCGTAAGTCACAGAAGTTAAAAGGTGGACCTAACTAACTCAATACCCACCAATAAATACACGGTTGGTTAGGGGTCTGGAGATGGCGCAATGGTGAAGAGCACTTATTGTTCTTATTATTCTTGCAGAGAACCCAGATTTGATTCCTAGCATCCACGTGACAGTTCATAACCATCTATTTTATAACTCATGGAAGGCAAGGCCCTCTTCTGACCTCCTTGGGCACTAGGGCATATGCACATAGTGCATGCAAAATAAAATATACCTTAAAAAATTTAAATAGCTGGGTGGTGGTGGCACACATCTTTAATCCCTCCACCCCCAAAACCAAAAAGGATTCTATGATCCGAGTTTAAACCTGTTCGGCATTTTCAGAAGTGTTGGGGCAACAGAGAATAGTAGCCACTGTCCATACAGGGCCCTTCTCTGTCCTGAGTTATCCTGACATTACTGGTGAAGAATTGTAACTACTGATTCTGTTCCTGGCTCAAAATATCTACGGCTCCTCTCAGCCTGTGGTAGAACAAACCACTGAGCAAGCAACAGGCCAAAAGGAGAACCTGGAGTAAGCTGAAGGCCAGAGGTGAGGCCTACACATCCGATCCCTTCTCACCTGCGGAGAGAGCTTGAACATGGGCGCGCAAACGATGAGAGGCGTGGAGTGGTGTTTCGCTGCCAGCGCCAGAGTGTGAGTGCCTGCCACAGCCCTCAGGGAACCGTTGGCCAGGATAGTCTTTGTACCAATGATCACCTTTGGGAGGAGAGAGTTTGTGAGCACCTTGGGGTGGAGACCTAACAGGGCCTTTGGCTGGATGCTCAGGCCTGTATCTCAGCACCTGCAGGGCTCATGGGCAGCAGAGGGCAAGGGAACCTCCTATGCTCAAGACTAGGACGTTCTAAGCCAGGCGGTGGTTGCGCACACCTTTAATCCCAGCACTTGGGAGGCAGAGGCAGGCGGATTTCTGAGTTCGAGGCCAGCCTGGTCTACAGAGTGAGTTCCTGGACAGCCAGGGCTACACAGAGAAACCCTGTCTTGAAAAACAAAAAACAAACAAACAACAAAAAAAAAGACTAGTTCTGACAAACGTGGCATGGGATGGAAATCACGCACAGTACCTCTCGGGACCCTGAGCCTGGTCACTTAGCACCCACCCTTGCCAACAGCTAGTCAGCACCCTAGCTCAGCTCCACTCCGCTCTTCTCAATGTTTTAGCCACATTTAGAGGCTATTCCTAGTGAGGATCGGCGATGCAGGGGGTGGGGTGGGGGGTGAGGCATAGGGGTGGGTGGGAGGACAAGGCCAGCTAATAGATTACAGAGTCCTAGTGCTCACTTTCAAATGGAACTAGAAACCTTCTCTTACTGTGGACCTTAAGAGACAAGAAAAAGAAACGAGTATTCCAGAATCAGTGAGTCCAGCTCACCCACCTTGTTGACTCTTGACATAACAGCAAAAATGGCAGCATCGGTCATGACAGTTGTCTCGATACCTTCTTTGGACAAATTGACAGCCATTTCATGACCCTGAAACAGGATGGGAAAGACTGGTGCTAGGACAGAGTGATACAGTGACAAAGGCTCACAAATGGAACTGGATCTAGAAAACTCTGAAATCTAGTTTCCAGGATAGCCCATTTATCTGTGGGACACAGTCTGGTAAGCCATAGGGACGCTAGTAAATGTTACTTCAGAGCAGCTACCAAACTGGAAATACAGCTGCTCACATAATGCAAGCACAGCTGGCCAGACAGCTCCCGCCTCCTTTTACATCTGACATCCTTGTGTGTTTCTTGAGACCTGTTATTTACTGAAGGACTGAGTGAGATCAAATCAAATACCAGTCATCCCCAAGGTACTATGCCCTACTCTGATCCTAAAAAGAACCAATATTTCATTTCCTAGGACCAGTAATTTACACAGCTTTCTTAAACTACTATTTAAATGTATCTAGAGCAAGTTGAAGATCCTTACTGATTTTGTTTGTGGGGTGGTTTTGTGTGTGTGTGTGTGTGTGTTTAGAGACAGGTTCTCACCTGTCACAGGTTCTTGCTTGCCTGGAATTCATTATGTAGACCAGACCACCTGCCTCTGCCTCCCCAGTGCTGAGACTAAAGAAAGGCCTGCACTGCCACCATGCAAGGCAGGATTTACTTTTTCCTTTCTTCCTCCTCTTTTCTTTTCTTTCTTTTTTTTTGAGACAGGGTCTCTTTCTGTAGCCCTGGCTGTCCTAGAACTCACTCTGTAGACCAGGCTTCGAACTCAGAGACCCACCTGCCTCTACCTCCCTAGGGCTGTGAATAAAAGTATGGGCTACCACGTCTGGCATGATTTACTTTATTAATGACTCGAGGTCAAGCTAATCAAGTGACAGCTGGCTCACACTCACCCTTGATTCCCTTTTCACCCTTCTGAGAGACCCCAGCACCCCCTCTTACCTGACAGAAAGGAGCGCACTCTGCAACAATAACATGGAACTTCCTCTTCCGGGCTGCCTCTTTAAGGAAGGCCTCTACTGTTCTAGAGAAGCCGATGGTCATGATGACCTCATTGGAGTGGATGTGCTCCAGAGCCTGGGCTGCAATGTTCTCTGTTGTGCCTTCTGCAAGAACAGGTTTGCAAGGGAATGTCAAAATGGCACGCTTCACCCCCGACAGGCATGGCAGTGGCTCACAAAGGGTAGCCTGCCCTTAAACCCTAGCTGCCTGACTCACCAGGCTTAAAGGCTCAAGGTGCACCATTCCAAGCTCTCAAGAGCACCCCTCCTGAGGTCCTGGACTTCCCGCTCACTAGGCACCACTACCACTAAGCTAGCTCCTTACAACAGCTCTAGGAGACAAGACAAGGCGAGGCCAGAGCGGCAATCTGGAAATCCTCAAGTGCTAACCAAAAACAGATCTTCCCCTGACAGAACTCTTCTTGCAGAAGGTGGCCACAACACTTCCACGGGCAGTGGGGAGATGAAAGAAAAACAAAAAACAAAAAAACCAGAGCAGCTTGAAAGTGACAGTTTGGAGCACAGATGGTACCTAGTTTGGTTTTTTTGTAAATCCACCTCCCTCCCTGTTTTAAGATTTTATATCTTTATTTTTATTGTATATCTGTTTGCCTCGTGTGTGCCTGGTCCCTGTGGAAGTCAGAAGAGAAGGCATCAGGTCCTCTGGAACAGGAATTACAGGTGGCTATGAGCACTGTGTGGATGCTGGGAACTGAACCTGGGGACTTCACAAGAGCAGCCAGTGCTCTTAATCGCTGAGCGTCCATCTCTCCAGCCCCAGTACTCAGTGTTTGTCTCTGAAGAACAGATTGTAACAAAAATCTGCAAGAAAGGATGGAGGTGGTGTGTATATAAATTCAAGGGGTGGGTGTGATGGCTTAGTGGGTAAATGTGCTTGATGGTCAACCCTGGAAACCTGAACTCCTTCCCTAGAATCCACACAGAGGTGGACAAACTCTACAAGGTTTCCTTCTGACCTCCACACATGTGCACGAATGCACACACACACACACACACACACACACACTAATAATAAACATTTTTTGAAGTCAACATGAAGTTCAGAGAAAAAGAAACTTCCAAACGTGGCTTTGGGGAATTCGTTTTTTGTTTTTTTTTTTTTTTTCCTTTTGCAGCGCTGTGCTGGGAATTAAACCCAGGGCCTCAAGTATGGTTCTCTTCCACTGAGCTACATCCCCAGCAAGTTCATTTGCTAAAAAATAAAGACATGCCCTAAAAGAAATCTCCCACATAATGTACTTTTAAAGAGCGGGTCTGTCTTGAAAGATGCAGTTACTATAGGCCTGGTATTTTCCATCCATTCCTACCAGATGGTGTTCAAACCAGAAGACTGGTAATCCCACCTATCCCTGTCAATGAACAATTCCTGGGGGTTTGTTTCACTTGCCTGTGACCTATTCTGTCCACTTAGTGATCAGATCTCTTACCCAGTTCCACTAGCAGCTCATTAATCGCCTCAATGATGTTGGACTTAAGTGGGGCATAATGGAAGCTGAAATCCTCGCTCAGGCCTCCGGATGTCAAGAGTTTGTGCAGGGACTCCTGCTGATCGCTCTCGTCGCTGCGCCCGTGCAGTCTAAAGAGGCAACAAGACCCAAAGAGTGATCATAGGGGCAACCGGAGCATCTCAGCCACAACAGAGGCTCCAAGCTGATAGGGAACACGGTTCTACAACAAAAAGCCAGCAGCACCCCTTGGTCCCACCAAGGGCCCATCCAAGCTGTGAGTTTGACCTGCCATACTCCTCCCCTATGATCTTGAGGACTCTCCGCACCATGTTTCCCACTGTGGTCTCGGAGGGCTGCGCGGCCGTCATCCTCCTGCCTCTCTGCGGATCAAATCCATTAGGTCCCCTGAAACCCAAGAGAGATCGGGTGAACGAGGCAGGCGCAAGGTGAGAGTGAATATCAGCTTCAGGAATAGAACGAGGACGAATAGAACGAGGGCTGGGGCTGCCGCACCCGCGTTGTTCCAGTGGTGGTCCGTGATAAGCCGGCGCAGCAGCCCCAGGGTCTCCCGAGCCATGTCCTCCGAGCTGCGCTGCCCGCCACCTCGCTTCAGAGTTTCCACGAAGCCGTCGATCCTCTCGGACAACTCCGAGCCCTTCGCCGTGGCACCCGGCATCTCCACCACAGTCCCGGGACTTGCAGACGCCTCAACTGCAGACCACAGTTTCACTTCCGGGGCGAGAGAGGTCGACTTCCGCTCGGTGAAGCATAACTGAGTTTTGAGAAGTTATAAGCCCGCCCTTCCCTCTGCTGAGGCCAATCAGAAACGAGTTACAGCGGAGCAGGGCGCGCCGCCAGGAAGTGACTGCTGGAAGTGGCCTCTTGGGAGTCTGCGCGCCGAGCGGGAGGCCGGTAGGACGCTGGCTAGTCTGGTTGCTATGGGAATAGCGAGTGACTCTCCAGCCCTGCAACCAGCAGCAGTTGCTTTCCTTCTTCCTAGCTCGGCTGCCTGTTGCTTGGCAGACGCTGTGAGTGCGCGTGCAGGGCTCAGGGCGCCCAGAAAAGTACTGCTACAACGCGTGATGAGCATGTTGTGCACCCTTTCTAATGGGTTCCATTCCCTACCGACTTTATCTTTCTTTTCCCGCTTGGTGCAAAGAATTGAACATAGGGTCTTACAGGTGTTAGGCAAGCGGTACCACCATTGCTATAGTATCTATTCCTAGCTTTTGTTTTGTTTTGTTTTTTGTTTTGTTGTTGTTGTTTTTCGAGACAGGGTTTCTCTGTGTAGCCCTGGCTGTCCTGGAACTCACTCTGTAGACCAGGCTGGCCTCGAACTCAGAAATCCGCCTGCCTCTGCCTCCCAAGTGCTGGGATTAAAGGCGTGCACCACCACCGCCTGGCTATTCCTAGCTCTTACATTGTTGCTTGCCTTTGTATATCTTCGGCCTAGAAAGCGCAAAGGAATGTCACTAATTAAAGAGATTCAAAGTAGAAGCTAATAGGACACCAAAAATGTTGTCCTCCAATTTGGAGGCCTGTGAGTACATACAATGTAGTAAGACCTTCCATTGGGCTGCAGCTTACTAGATATTGAGTGCTGTGTGTAAATTCTTACTCTCAGACAGCTAAATGAGGTAGGTTCTCTTCCCTCAGCTTTACAAATTGAAAAAGAGATTCACAATATTTAAGCAGTTAGGGAGGTAATAAGGCTGTGCTTAGAATCCAGGGTCCCCTGAAGCCAAACGTAATTAGAATCGCTTATTTAAGGTAAACTTCTCAAAAGTGAATCTTCCAGCCTTTTGAGACTTTCCTTACAGCTGACAAATTGTTTTCAGAGGGATTAGATCGGTATCAAAATCATGTAAAAATAGTACTGGAAAACTGTACCTGTCATTAGCAAAAGCAAAAAAAAAAAAAAAAAAAAACTGTAATAAATTATTAGCAAATAGAATACAGCAATGCATTAAAAAGAGTAAATATTTGCAATCTCTAAATAGCATATTGTTTAATTTGCTGGGGCCTAGCTCACCTGTACTTTCGCATCAGGGACAACTCCACTGTGTTGCCCAGGCAAAGTGCAGGGTCAGCTCTCCCAAGTGCTACAGCCAGTGAGCGGCAGGGCTAGCTCTCTCCTCTCATGACTCCAGGATGAGCTCTCCTGACTACTGCCAGTGACAAGGGGGAAGGGAAAGGGCATACCACCTCACCCCAGACAAGTGTCAAAGGGGCCAGCTCTTCCACACTCTGTTCTTCTGGGACAGCTTCCCTGGGCCCCCTCCACCAGTGGCAGCTCTACTGTGCTGCCCAGATGAAGTACAGGGCCCACTTGCCCAAGTGCTCTAGTGGACAAGGGACTGGGCCAGCTCACTCACTCTCATGACCTCAAGGCCAGTTCTTCAGACTGCCTCAGGTGGGGAAGGGAGAAGGGGAGAGGGAATCACCCCTCACCCACACCACCTCATGACAAAGGTTGGCAGGGGCCAGCTCTCTCTTGCTCTCACTCTGTGGACTGGCTGATCTGAAACTTCCTCAACCAGGCCAACCCTACTGTGATGTCCAGGTGAGGTGCAAATCCAGCTTATCTACTCTGATGACCCTAGGGTCAGCTTTCCTGACTGCCTCAGGTGGCTAGGGGTGATTGGGAAAGGGGCATCTCCCGCTGCCAAGTCACCTCACAGCAGAGGAGTGGCGGGCTATCTAGCAATGTTTTACATGCTTACCAACACATGGTATTACCAAACATCTTTGTAGAAAGTAGACAGAAAAAGATCCTTCAGGCCAGGCAGTGGTGGCGCACGCCTTTAATCCCAGCACTTGGAGGCAGAGGCAGGTGGATTTCTGAGTTCGAGGCCAGACTGGTCTACAGAGTGAGTTCCAGGACAGCCAGGGCTATACAGAAAACCCTGTCTCGAAAAACCAAAAAAAAAAAAAAAAAAAAAAAATCCCTCAGGATTGTTTTAATGTGCAGTTTCCTGCTTGCCAGTGATGCTTGTGATTTCCCACATTTCTCGACCTTCATTTTGCTCAGTATTGTAGCCTGCTTACGGTTGAAGTGTGTTCCTCAAAAGTTCATTTGCTGCAGGTTTGGTCTTTTAGTGTGATAATATTGGGAAGTGGTGAGCCCTAGGAGGAGTGTGACATCTGGAGGATGACACTGAGGTGCCCTGTGCAGGTGAACACACCCACATTCATTCACTCAGAGAAAGCAGTGACTCAGAAGGAATGTTGACTGCATTACCTTTTAAATTTTGTTTTGAAAATCCTAAGTATGGGTGTTTTGTCTGCATGTATGTTTGTAGAGCAGGATGAGTCTCTGTGACAGACATGTAGGACTTCTAGTTTTAAAAAGGGAATATTGGGGTTGGAGAGATGGCTCAGGGGTTGAGAGCACTGACTGCTCTTCCAGAGGTCCTGAGTTTAATTGCCAGCAACCACATGGTGGCTCACAACTATCTGAAATGGGATCCAATGTCCTCTTCTGGTGTGTCTGAGAACAGTGACAATGTACTCATATACATAAAATAAATAAATCTTTAAAAAAAGGGAGGAGGAATGTCAGAGCATGATGCCCTAGACAGTTGTGAACTGCCAGGTGAGTGCTGGGAGTCAAACTCAGTCCTCTGAAAGAGCTGCCATATTCTTTATCAAAGACACAGCTATACATCTGTCCCAGTGACTCATCATTTATGTTTTGTACCTCTTAAAGTATGTATTTTGTAACTTTAAAAATGTTTACTCTATCTTCCTTAGAAGAAAATTTGAAAACTGGTGTGAGGGAAAGCCTTTCCTTGGGCTTGGATTAAAGCGCTGGGATTCAGGGTGTACAGCACCACACCTCACACAGAGCATATTTAGGTTTTGTGGATTGGAGAGATAGCTCAGTGGGTCAAAGCATATGTTGCTGTTTTGTAGACCCCAGGTTCAATTCTCAGAACCCACGTGGTGGCACACAGCTACCTGAAGACCTGGATAAGTGCAGACATATACCATGATCATGCATAGGAAACTTTAGTACTTTAAATATATTTAGCTTCTCAAATCTTCTAATCAAAACTCCAGTGGAGGCAAGTAAGATCAAATAAAAATAAATCAGAAGTTGTTTCTGAGATATACAGGGAAGAGAAAGGGGCCAAAACTAGTTATGATACTCTAAGTGACAAAATGTAGGCAAGAAATTTTTACCTATTAGAAAGCAAGACTTTTCTTTAAAGAAAAGAAAAAAAAAAGAAAGAAAGAAAAGTAAACTGCTTTTCATGAACATCTTTCATCCCCCACAAAAAGATAATTCAATGTATGTATTCAGAAAATTCCCATAAATGTTAGATTAAAGGATGCTAGAGGACTAGCTCATTGGAGAAATGTACATGAAACCCCAGTGTGACCCCTCACATCATAAACTATAAACAGAAATAAAATATTCAGAGGAAAATACAGGCGACTGTGTTTTCAATTTTGGATTAGGGACGGCTTTCTTAAGTCACAGAGGAAGCTGAGGCCTACGTGGAGTTGGTAACTTGTTCAGTGTTACACATCATAGTTAGCTCCGGCTCTCAATGTGACACAACCTGGAGTCACCTGGGAAGAAGGAGCCTCAATTAAGAAATTGCTTAGATTGGCCTGTGGCCACATCTGTGAGGCATTGTCCTGGAACAGGCTCTGTAGAGCAGGCTGGCCTCGAACTCACAGAGATCCGTCTGCCTCTGCCTCTCAAGTGCCAGGACTAAAGGCGTGCTAGAGCACAGCCAGCTTCTTTTCTTAACTAATAACTTATGTAGTAGAGCCCAGCCCACTCAGGGCAGTGCTGTCCACAGGCAAGTAGGCATAAGGTATAAGAAGGGAACTGAACAATCCAAGGAAGCAATCCAACGAGCAGCAGTCCCCCACGGTTACACCTTAGCTTGGGCTTCATACCTTGCTGTATGTCTTTCATTTGGTTTGGTTTGGTTTTTGACACTGTGTAGCCTTGACTGGTATGGAACTCTTGGTGTGTTCCAGGCTGGCCTCGAACTCACTGAGATCCACCTGTCCCTGCCTCCTGGGAGCTGGGATTAAAGGAGTGCACACAAACTCCAGGCTCCATGTGTGATTTTTAAATGGAGCTTTCTGTCAGTTTCAGCCCAAAGTTCCTGGCATTATCTATTTATATGTTACGGATATGGCACAAGGGTCACAGTGCTGGGTGGGAACTTTGCCTCTGTTCTATGTTTTTCAGAGTGTTAACATACACTTTTTGATGGATAATTTTGAAAGACATCAAAAGAGTTTCCGATATTAATTCCTACCCTCCGATCTTCACAGCCATATTTAGAAATGTTTCCTTTTATCTGTGTATATCTGTGTGTGTGTTCTCTGTGTTTGTCCATGCACACCTGTGTATGGCACACAGGGATGGGCACGTGGAAGCCAGATGCTGACAGTGGGTGTCTTCCTCAGTCACCCATTGAACTTAGGAAATCATTGGTTTGGTGGGCTAGATGGCCAGCGGGCTCCAGGGATTCACGGGTCTCTGGGCCTCCTTACCACCACCCGGCACTGAGATGACAGGGGGCGCCATGGTTCCTGGCTTTCGGGTGAAGTGCTGGAGCTCCTAATTCAGGTCCTCATACCTGCAACGCAAGCACTTAACTGAAAAAGGTTCTTTTTCCAGCCCTAGAAATTTATCTTAAACAAATAATCAGATAAATGCACAGTTAATAATTCACAATAATCTTTCCACTATGGTTTATAATCAAAAAAGAAGCAAAACTGGCCAACAAGTGCATTCAGTGGGTAAAGGCAGTTGTCACCCAAGCCTATGACCTGAGTTTGGTCTCTGGGATGCATATAAAAGCAGAAGGGGAGGGCTGACTCCATAAGGTTGTTCCCTGACACCCACCGCATGTTACAGCATGAGTGTGCCCTCACACACCATGCACGCAAGAGTAACACATGATTTAAAACCCTAAACATAAAAAACTTAAGAGGTTACTTTAGAACATTACTGTATAGCCGTTTCAGTGGTCTGTGCTGTAAGGGAATAATGGGGCTGCGGAGAGTCGGTGGATAAAGCGCCTGACACAGAAGCCTGGCCGCCTGTGTCTGGATCTCCAGAGCCACCGTGAAAGTGGACGCAGTGGCCACATACCCATAGTCCCAGTACACCCACAGGTTAGAGTTGGGGTCTCTAGAGGTTCACGGGCCAGCTAGCTGAGCTATGCAAAGGCAAAAAATATTTTTTTTCATACACACATATGCATACGTACATACACACCCTTCACACACACACACCCCTCATACACACACACAGACCTCATACACACACACACACCCCTCATACACACACCCCTCATACACACACACACCACACCTCATACACACACACCCTTCACACACACACACACACACACCCCTCATACACACACACACCCTCATACACCCACAGACCTCTACAACTCAGCTCTAATTCACACACCACTAGCAACATCAAAGCAAAAAAAACTCATACACACACACTCATACTACAACACACACCTCTACACACACCACACACCCTCATACACACACACACACAGACCTCATACACAACACACACCTCATAACACACACACACCTCATACACACACACACCCAACACACACTCATACACACACACCTCATACACACACACACACACCTCATACACACACACCTCACACACTCACACACACACACCCTCATACACACACACACCCCTCACACACACAGACCTCATACACACACACACCCCTCATACACACACACACACACACAGACCTCATACACAACACACACCTCGTACACACACCCCCTAACACACACCCCTCATACACACACACACCTCATACACACACACACAAGCACACATCACAACACCTTATACATAAACACAAGAGTAACAACATAAGAAATAACAAGAACTGTTGACAACATACGGAGTTTTAAACACAGGTTGCATATGAGTGCTCTTTTTGAGTTTGGTTTGTTTTTTAGATGGTATCTCATGTGTATCATATTGACCTCAAAGTCACTGGAGCTGGCCTTGAACCCCCTATCCTTCTGTCTCTCTTTCACATGTGCTGGGATTGTGGGCATGCACTACCATGCCCATCACTGCACCATGCACACTTGAGAATAGTCTCTTTAAAAACTAAAATGGGCCGATGGTGGCAGTGCACACCTTTAGTCCCAGGACTCTGGAGGCGAGGCGAGGCAGGAGGCAGAGGCGGAGGGGAGGGCGGAGGCGGAGGCGAGGCGAGGGCAGAGGCAGGCGGAGGCGGCAGGCAGGCAGAGCTCTGTGAGTTCAAGGCCTGTGAGAGTAAGGTCTACAGAATGAATTCCAAGACAGCCTAGGCTACTCAGAGGAACCCTGTCTTGATCAACCAAAGAGCAAAGAAACAATTAAAATGGATCTGCTTAACTCAACGATTGAGTTTTGATCTTTTAGTCTAGACAAAGAATGTCACATTGGAACTTGTACATGAATGTTTATGACACTTTATTCATAATAACCGAATCCTGGAAAATAGCCAACTATTTACCACAGTTGCCAGATATTAAAGAAAATGCTGCTACCTCCATGCCATAGACTAGAACTTGGCAAGCTGAACATTGCTGCGTACAACATGGGAGCCCTAGGAAGTACTCTCTGGATCAGAAAGATGACTCAGTCATTAAAGTTGCGTGAAGACCTGAGTTTGACACCAGGACCTATGTAATTATAGCATGTGTTGTAATCCTGGGCCTACAGGGAACAGACAGACAGGAGGACCCTGCCTGGGGCTTGCTGTCAGCTCTTACTGTAGTTGGTGAGCTCTGGGCCAATTATAAATAGCCTCTCAAAGGAGCTGGATTGGATTCCTGTGGTGACACACAAGGTCTTCATGGCTCACATGTACCTGCACACGCATGCATGCATGCATGCCTGAGATATATGTCCGTGTGTCACTGTGTAGATGGGATGAACTGGTCTCAGAGAGAAGGGTGTGTGTGTAGCGACAGCCTGAGAATCTATGATTATTTGATAATAGTTTTTAATTTTTTTTTTTTTTTTGCAGTGCTAAAAACCATCCCAGACCCTCACCTGATAGATGCGGCCACACTTCTCTAAGCTGTGCCACCAGCTCTCCAAGAGAATATTAAACTAGAATTTATAAAATGTATCCACACATATGTGAAAATATGATGTATTCTGTTTGGGCCTGGTCAAACTTTAAATCATTTATTTATTACTATTGTATGTATGTCTGACATGTGGACACATAGGTGACATGGTACATGTTTGGAGGTCAGAGAGCACCTTTCGGGAGTCAGTTCTCTCCTGTCACCATGGGTTCTGGGCCCTGAACCAGGCCATGTGTTAAGGGCTTTACCTACTGAGCGAGCTCACTGACCTAGTAGTCAGGGCTTGTTTTGTTGTTATTGTCATTGTTTTGATTTAACCTGTAATTGTTGAACGATGCTATGTTAGCATGATCTAGGGGTGTTCATGTGTTCATATTTGTGCATGTGCACACACTTGTAAAGGCCAGAGATCAACATTAGAAGTCTCTCTCAATCACTCTTGATGAACCGGAGCTTACCAATTTAGATACACTGACTGGACAGTGTATGTGGACAGCAAGCCCCAAGGAGACTCCTGTCTCCACCTCCCCAGTGCTGGGAATTACTTCTTACTGGATGCTGGGGACTGAACTGCGGAGTTGTTTTTGTTTGTTTTAAAAAGCAGGGTACAAAAATAGTCAACTTGATACAGGCTAGAGTCACCTGAGAGGAAAGAACCAACAGAGAAAATGCTTTCTTGCTGGCTGGTGGTGCACACCTTTAGTCCCAGCACTTGGGAGGCAGAGGCAGGCAGATCTCTGAGTTTGAGGCCAGCCTGGTCTGCAGAGAGAGTTCCAAGACAAACAGGTCTACACAGAGAAACTCTTGTTTCAGGAGGGGGAAGGGGGAAGGAGGAGAGAGAGGAAGGAGGGAAGGAGGGAAGGAGGGAGGACAGAGGGAGGGAGGGAGGCAGAAGGAGAGAGGGAATGCTTTTTTTTTTTGGTTTTTCAAGACAGGGTTTCTCTGTGTAGCCTTGGCTGTCCTGGAACACACCCTGTAGACCAGGCTGGCCTCAAACTCAGAAATCCACCTGCCTCTGCCTCCCAAGTGCTGGGATTAAAGGTGTGCACCACCACTGCCCGCGAGAGGGAATGCTTCTATAAGATCAGGCTATAAACAAGCATTTTTTTAATTAGTGACTGATGGGGGAGGGCCCAGCCCACCATGTTGGTGCCATCCCTGGGCTGGTGGCTCTGGGTTCTATAAGAAAACAGGCTGAGCAAGCCATGAGGAGAATGCCAGTAAGCAACAGCCAGCCCTCGTGGTCTCTGCATCGGCTCCTGCCTCCAGGTTCCTGCTCTGGTTGAGTTCCTGTCCTGACTTCCTTCAGTGATGGACTGTGGGGTTGGAAGCATAGACCAGGCAAACCCTTTCCTCCCCAGGTTGCTTGGTCATCTTTTTGTTCATTAGATCAGTAGGCCCTAGCTAAGGGGGCATGGTGTGTCTGTGTGTGTGGATGTTAAGTGAGTCTTGATAGTGTGATTACAAGCTCATCAGATCCTCAGTTGCCCCCAAACCATTCTTCTGTGTTTCTTTAAAATAATCTAATAGAATTTTAGCTAGGCAAAATGACCACCTAGAATAAAGGCTGCATTTCATAGTCTGATGCAGGTAGATGTGACCACGTGACTGTGTCTTGCAGATGGGAAGGCGGTGTGTAGCTGCTTCTGGAACCTTCCCTAGGAGGATGTTAGAATGTGTCTCTTTCATGTCCATCTCTGCTCGGCCAGCTGCAGATGCAGACATAGGGTTGGGAGCAGGTGATGAGTGGTGAGCTGGCAGCCATGTGGGCACCCTGAGGCCTCCGAAGAGGAGAGTTCTGGTACCAGCCTGGACTGTTTGTCTTTGGACCTTAGATAGCTGAGAGCAAATCAAACCTGGGTTTTGTTCAAATCAGTGCTGTTCTGGGATTTTACTTCTTGCAGTTTACACCAGATCTGATACATCTTAAGAGTGGGTTGGCATTTTGTTTTGTTTTTAGTTTGTGAACTGTCCTGCATTTCCCAAAACAAAAAGAAAAGCAGTTCTTCATCAGGCCCTTCTCTCAACTGGAAGAAAAAGATTATTTTGGTAGGATCTTCCAGCTCTTCCTTGAGTGTCCTGTATCCAGCATCCTGACACTTATCTCTGTCAGGTGTGGTTCCTGTGCTTCATGGAGATTAGGCGATGGTAGACAACTTCCAACCAAGGCTGATCATAGTTTTACAGCTTTCTCCTCCTGGGCTACAGATTCTCCTTTAGACCATAGATCACTTCCTTTTCCTGAAAGGTTTTGACTCAACATTCTGGCATTCACAACACCGCTGTTTTTACCCTTCTTGGTTGTTTTGCTCTAAGTCATGTCTCTAAGCAACCTGAGAGCAAGTGCTATTGTCCCGGACACCTGTTGTTTTTGTCTACCCTGCACCCCCTTTTCCGCCGGGAATTGCCCCTCCAGGTCCCTGTGACTTGGGTGGAACTGTCAATCCAGCACCTCAGCGGTGCCTCCAGTGGCCCCCTCACCACAGACCCAGGTCAGCTCTGTCATCATCTTCCACTCTGGTGCTTGAAGCCGTTCGACTCTTCCCTGTGATTTGCCAGAGAGGTCCGGGGAGAAAGGGAGTTTCTTTCCTTCACAGTATCTCCCATAAAGAGGTTGGCTTGGGACTCAGGGGCCACACTTCCAGCCTCATGGAGAGAGCTTGCTCTTCTTTAGAAGAAGGTCGGATAACTACAGAGGAGAACCTGGCATGGACTCTAGGAGACGTATGCAGAACCAAGTCCTAGAGTGATGAATTGCAAATGAGCTGAAGATTTGAAACAGGCTGACAGGGCTTTTAGATCCAGCCAGACCTGAAGGCAGAGCCCCTCGTAAATGGCAGAGCCTCCATAGACTGCACAACAAATCCAGCTCAGCTTCACGCTGCTGCCGGAATCTTGGCCCAGCTTCATTTTTGTCTTCCAGGATCCCAACACTACTCAGCCAAGGTGGGAACCCATTCTGCCATTGCTTTTGCTGAGCTAGATGCTTATCTTGGTCTGAATGTAGACTTATGTTTTGTAGAATCTGGCACTGTCCCCTTGAGCATGGGCAAGTGATAGGAATTTGAACAGAAACTCAAATGACAGAATCAGGGTTTGTGGTTAGAAACAGTTACTCCCCTGTTGGATCCCCAACTGCATGTTAGCAACCATCCCTCAGAGATCAGCACACTCTGTGTGTGACTCGAGGTTCTTGACTTATTTCATTCTGCGCTGCACAGAGAACGAAGAAACAGTGCCACCCATCAGGCTTCCTTCTCTCTTCTTTCCTTTGGTAACTATAGGAGCCCCATTAAGAGAGCTGACTCTGGGCCTGGAGAGATGGCTTAGTGGCTAAGCGCACTGGCTGCTCTTCCAGAGAACCTGAGTTCAACTCTAGCACCACATGGCAGCTCATAACTGTCTCTAATTCCAGTTCTAGGGGATCTGACATCAATGCACATGAAAAAATTTAAATTGTTAAAAAAAAAAAAGGAGTCTTGCTTACGAGAGAGAGAGAGAGAGAGAGGAGAGAGAGAGAGAGAGAGAGAGCGCTGGCTCTGGTTAAATCGGTTATCCCAAATGACAGGTCCATTCTCCTATACGAAGCTGTACCAAGTACACAGGTAGACAACCACAATTGCAGTCTGTGATTCTAAAGAGAAAAACAAAGATGAAGGTCCACTAACCAGTTATTCTTTCATTCATGGTGGCAGTGATGTTGAATAGTTAGCCATGTAAAAGCTTGGGCTTAGAAGTCACTCAGACAGGCACTTACCTCACACAACCTAGCCCTTACCAACTAACTGGGTAGCCTTTTTTGTTGGTAGAGATTGGTACATGCTAACAGTGGTCCATGGATGGGGACACTGGTAGATGACAGTCTGATGGTTTTGAACATCGTGATAGATTGTAAAGTGTTGAACATTGTAGTATGGCTTAGCATCAGTAGGTCTGGCTGTCCATAGTCTAGACGAATTTAAAGAAATCTTGATACAATTGTATTCTAGTATGTTTAATGAGGACCCAGTTGTTAATTCAAAGACCAGATAATCAAAACAAAAATAATACCCCCTTTCCTCTTTCAAGGGCTCATCACTGTGCCTGCTCAAGAACAGGTCGGCACAGCGGTGTGCATGCCCATGCCCTCCTGCCACATTCCTGTGCCCTGGGTCCCTACAGCTTCTTACCACTCTATGCATAAGTGACACTCAATGCTGGCTTGCAGATATAGCCTGCCGGTAGTTCCCAGAAGCCCATGGCTCAACCACTCCCATCTGTGCCCCTCAACACCACTGCTGCCACCACCAACCAGAAATAGTTTCTGTCCCTGGGATGATGTCACAAACACCCCAACAACAGGCAGTCATTGTCTGACTGGTCCTTGCCCTGAGCAATGGGGAGAGGGAAGAGGCATTCTGAAGCTGCTCCCTACCTTGAGCAGAACGTGGAGTGGGGATAACTAAGCCCAGAATTGAGATCCAAAGACTCTTCCCAATTTGGACTGATTTCATTTCTTGGTGCTTGCATGATAGAGACTGAATCCTACATACATGTGCATCCATGTTTACTGCTTTCTGTTCACAAAAAGGAAACAATCATGCTAGATGTCCATCAACTTATTTATGGTTAATAAAAATGAAATAACAAATATTTATAGTCAGGTAACCCAGGCTCAGAAAAACAAATACTACATGTTCTTGTACCGATACCAACTCTTATATATGTGTGTTTACATGGTAGTATGTATAGAGACACACAGGGCAGCCAGAAAGCTAGAAGGGCCTCACGGGCAAAGAGCTTAAAGGGAAAGGGGTAGGGAGGGTCTGGGACATGAAGGTACAGGGGAGGGATGAGGACTGAGCCTCAGGAGCCGCAGCAGCTGCTCTGGAAGATGTGCAGAGCTCAGTTTTGGCCACATGGTGGATGGTTCATGTTAGCCTCTAGTTCAGCTCCAGGAGATCTGAGGCCTTCTGGACAGACAGATGGACAGACACACACCACCCACACAAGACAGACACACAGACACACAGAATTAAATATTTTTTTTTTAATGTGGACTACTACTACCTGGGATGGCTGGGTACAAACAGGATTGGAGGCAGAGAAGAGAGGAGGGTTGGGATGGGAGGAGTCCAACCAAGGCTAAGTCTGTAAGAGAGTGCCATATTTGTAAGATAATTAAAAAAAAAAATGAAATAGCAAAACAAACAAAAAAGTCACATTGGAGTACTCATTGTGAAGGCCTGAATTGTAATGACACTGTATATATGACCTCAGAGCCTTCTAGGGAGCTACAAGGTAAATGTTTTCTTCTACTTTGGGAGGGTCATGGGGAGAGAGACGAAGGGAGTGTGCTGGCCCTTGTCTTGAGATCTTCTTGCCTCTGCCTCCCAATCTCCAGACATCAGTCATGTGTCATCATATCTGCTTAAATATCTGTTCATAATTCAACAGGGACAGGGTTTTGCTCTGACCTAGTCCTTCTGAGTATTGGAAGGGCATCTGTGTATCTATCCCTGTCACATGACTAGGGAGTCAGCAGATGAGACCAGCTGAGGCTAAGGTCACTGAAGAGCAGTGACTCGCTCCTCCACTAGTCTCTCTAGGATGTCCCTATACAGCCAAGATGGAAGAGTCCTGGCTGTCAAGTGCTGTCCTTGAGGAGGGGAAGCAGAGGCTTCTTTCCGGGCTCATGAGACCTGCCTAGGGTGCACATTCACAGAATCCATGGCCAGTTGCACCCCGTGGGAAAGCATTGCCCCAGGCCAGCCCAGGAGCCACGATGGTGCCGCCTCCTACCCACGGCTTGGCTCAGCGCGGTTCCCAAGTGGCTTGACTTCCTTCTGCACTCCCACCTCCCATTGTCCCCAGGGAGTCAGGGAGGCCACTAGCAAAGTTGTCCTTCAATCCTTAAGTCCCACAGGCTTCCCAAAACCCCTTCCCCACACACCTCAGAGCCAGATTTCTCTGGGGGAGGGGGGACTAAAAGGGGAGCCCCTAAGCTGCTCAAAGCAGCCCCCGCCCCTGGGTCTGTTCAGACTCCGGTTCTTCTCCTGAAGCTACGCACCAGACTTCACTCTCCCTTTCAATAACAGGACTTTGGGTATAGGATGTTGTTTTTGCAGCTGGGCTGGGGCGGAGCAGCATGGGAAGGCGTCTTGGGTACTGGCCGTCTGAGAAAGCCCCGAACCCACATTCCCACTAGAACAGGGGCAGCCCCTTTGGACTAGTGACTGGGATTTCCTGGGAAGACAGAATCCTGGGCAAAGCGTAGCTCCAGAATATTGAGGCCTGCAAGGAGGCCAGCCAGCAGGGCAGGGTGCTGGGGTGTGGGGGCGCTTAGAGGCCTCTGTGAGCCACCGTCTCCACCAAAAGGTCTGAGGTTCTCTATTACCAGCTGCAGCTGGAAACTCTATCAACTTCCACACACGCTGGGAGCAAGCTTCCTTAAAACAAATGACAAACAAAACCAAACCTCATTTACGGGGTCTTGGGGCACGACACACTGCTGGGGGACGGGGCTACGGCACATTTAGAAATTGAAAAGAAAACGAGAAAGGTCCTTCATAACCATCGCACACAATCATTATGGACGTTTGACATATTCCCCCATAGCCTACACTTTAAAACTGTTTCAAAGTACATACCACATACAGTTCACCATTTTGCCCATGTTTAAGCACATAGTTAAGCACATCCCCATTTCTGCGTGCTATCCTTTAGATATGAAGTGTTCTCCGCAGGACCATGTATTGACGCTTGGTCCCCAGGTGGTGGCGCTATTTGGGGGAAGTTTTGGAATCCAAGATGTGGGGTCTAGCTGGAGGACATGGCACACCTTTGAAGGTTCTACCTGGTCCCTGGTCCCTTCCTGTCCCTCTGTTTCCTGCCCTACATCCTCCTGTGCCACACACTGCCATCTCCAATATGTTCTGCCCAAATGAATGGGCCACGTGTCCATAGATGTACCCTTAAAACAGTGAAACCAAACGTAATCTTTTCCTCCTTTAAGTGGCTCTCACGCATTGTAGTCATACTAATGAATACTAATAAATACTCCCAGCAACCTTCTCTACCGCCCATTTCCAAACATTCTGTCACCTCCGACAGCAACTCTGCACCCATACTTTATGCATGAAATCATATCTGTCTGGCTTACTCCACTGAGTATAGCTCCAAAGTTCATCTTTGTTTCAGCATGTGTCAGAATTTCCTTCCTTTTTAAGGTCAAATAATATTCCATGGTGTGTCATATTTTGTCTATTCATTCAAAACCTATTTTTAACACAATAAAGATTACATGTGATGAATAGACCCCTGACCCTTTTATCAGGTGCTGCCGTGTCATCCAGGGCTTGACTAAACGCGTGCTTTAGTATTTGCTCAGTTCCCTGTACAGCTGGAACTAGAACAATATACTAAGCTAATTTTCTACCATTACCTAACAATGTTCTTTGTTTGTTGTGTTTGTATGTTAATATAAATGACATTGAGAAGTAGACCTTTCTAGGTAAGCCTCTTTTGTGGGTCCCTGCCTGACTTCCAGAATTTCAGAGTATTTCTCAAGGAATAATACTACCTGCAATGGCCATTACAGTGACCAACATTCTTGCTTTCTTGATGAATGTCACTCAAACTTCCCAGAAAACAGCACACAGTGGTGCGTATGGCTCTTTCCATACACAGCGCTGGGCATCTGCAGCCAGTCCCTTCCCCAATACTCAGCAGATCCTGAGCTCCCAGGAGCTGAGGGCCCATGCAGCACTTTTGTTCCCTTGGAGCAAGGTGGAAGCCGCCACAAGCAGGGCTTCGGGGGACCCGGCCACCTTCTTCCAGCACCTCCTGATGCTGCTCCACAGAGGGAGAGGCCTGGGTTAGTGGAGGAGTCACATTTTGATGACCACAGAGAAAAATGAATCAAAATAGCCTGTTTGGAGCCTGGAGCCCACTTGGAGATGGCAAGACAGAGCCAACCTGGGGCAAAGGAGCAGCTAGTGAGGTAGGAATGGGGTCCCTCATAGACATGATCCAGGACCACTTTGAAGACTACCCTAGAGTTTGCCCAGACAAACGGCTATCTGGAGGCAGCTATATGAAACAGTACTGCCTTTTTGTGAAAATTATTTTATTACTTTGCATGTGTAAGGGTGTTTTATATACAAGTACGTTTGTGTAGCATGTCCATCTTGGGTGCTCAAAGGCCAGAGAGGGCATCAGATCTTTTAGAACTGGAGTTACAGACTATTATGAACTGCCAAGTGGGTGCTGGGTATTGATCCAGCCCTGCAGGTGCTCAGTCACCATTTGTAATGAGTTACTCTATTGAGTACTACACAGACCCTTTACCATAGCTGCTTCTACTGTACTTATTTTACTGACAATGCGACTGAGTTCCTCAGCAATTTAGTGCTTTGTTGAGAGCTGAGGCTGAGAGCTGATTTCCTAGCAAATGTCTGGCTCTTAAGTTTGTCTGATGTCCGGCTTTTCCAGGGGCTTTAATGGCACCTAAGTCTTGAAAGGGAGTGTGGGGGTGGGGGAGGGAGGATTCTGTGGACTAGTAATGACCTATGGGGTGGGATTTGGCTCTGCCTTCTTTGCCCAGTCCTGTCCCATCCTAGATTGGGGAATGAAGAGTACTTCACGCCCCAAGGGACCTGGCTGGAATAGGGAAGGCAGGGCCGGAGAGGGGGTGGCCTGGGACCGCACTACACACAAGGGCCTGATTGTGTTACAGATACTGTTCTTTGGGAACTTAAGGATCATGAAGTTGTCTTATTTTGGACAATCTGGTGCCCCAAGACCCCGTGCCAAAGAAAACATGGATTGAGGAAACAGCCAGCAACGCTTGAGGCCTTGCAGGTGAAATCAGCTGGTCTGGACATGCGGGTTGGGTAGGGGCTTCTGCTGAGTCCCAAACTAGAGCCCAGATGCCAAGCGCTCCCCAGATGCAGTCGTAGGATGGGCCTAAGGGAATCGTTCCAGTCTAAGTCTTGTAGTAGTAACCTCAAGCACACAGGGACCTCTCCCTGTCCAGACAGCCCAGGAAGGCTTAGAGGTCTGTGGAGTCCACAGATTCCATTCTAGGCCTGAAGAACAGACTAGCTAGAGACCGGCCAGGCCCGGGTTGTTGTAGTCCCCTACAAGGAAGAGGCTAGCTACTCAGTATGAATCATAGCAGGGAAAGGTGACCTTTTTTCTAGAACATGATTCCCTGTGGGCACAGGGGCAGAAGTCAGTGGGCTCAAAACTCTGGGACAGGCCTGTTTGGTCCAGCTCAGGTCAAGAGGGCATCCCACTGGCTTGGCCCACCAGCCAAAGCCAACACAGGAAATGCCAACAGACCTCAACATCCGGGCACCTAATTTGCTCTGGGCTGGCAGGGAGTACCCGCCTTCCTGAGCTCAGCAGTTGGCAATGCTGGCTGGTGGTGACAATGACATTAGTGCTCAGAGGATGTTCAGTGCCTGTCCTGAGCCCCAAGGCTAGAGAGAGGAGCCAGGCAAACATGCAAAAGACCAGCAGGGCAGCAAGGGGAGCCGGGCGTTCCCCTGGATGGCAGCCACTGCACTGTTGTTGGGATACAATTTCATGCTCCTTCGAGGAGAACTGTGAGGGGTCATCCCCTCTTCAACGCCCCAGGAAGGAGACTGGTGGGCAGACAGTTGTTAAGGCTGAGCCGCCGCCGCCACTGCAATGATTAAGGCAGCAGTAATTGGTCTCAAAGCCAGGCAGAGGCCTGACAGCGGGCAGCCGCCAGGGTCCGAAGGGCAGGGGAGGGGGCCTTCGCAGGAACAGCCTGTGCTGGGCCTGTGTGCATTGAGCAGATTAGTTTGGGAATTGACACTCAATCCTTCTTAGTGATTTCCTTCCTGGGGCCCTGGCCAGGAGCAGCAATGTGAGGATGGGGAGTGGGGGTTGTGGGCAGAGAGGAGACCTCAGCTCCATCAGGCTCCTTTTAAGTGGGTGGTAGCTGGGTTTGGATGTAGGGTGTCCACTTTCAGTATGGCTAAGCTGGACCACCACTCTGCAGATCCCTCAGAGACTTCCAGCCAGCTCACATGGCTGAATAAGCCCTCCCAGGAAAGGGATACTTCCTGGTTGTTAGCGCTAGCTGAGCCTCATGAGTGGACTCCATATCCCCCCCCACACACACACACATGGTACCTGGTTCAGGATAGTTTTGTCAGTGATATGTTTTGTGGGAGGATCTCTGTGATGCCCTCCAAGGCATGGGTGGTACCTTGGCCACATTATTCCAGAAGTCCTCAAGACTGGAGTCCTTCAGAGACCACCCAGTCTGTGCCCTTGTCCTGAAGGGAATCCTCCCTCTGCTGTCTCTACTGGCAACGACATTCCCATGGACTTCTCCCTTGTGAGTCAGTGTGGTACACCTAATTGTATGGTGTGTGCCTCTGTGTGTGTGTGGTGTGTGTGTGTGTGTGTGTGTGTAAGTGTGTATGTCTGTGTGTGTGCCTGTGTTTGTGTGTCTGTGTGTGTGCCTGTGTTTGTGTGTCTGTGTATTTGTGCTTGTGTGTGTGTGTTGTATCCATCTCCCCAGTGGGGGCACTGACATTTTCTTCCTAGTGCTTCCTCTGTTCCTCTCTGCATCTACTTCCTGGGCTCCCTGCCTTGGAGGTCCCAAGCAGAGAGGAAGGCTGGTAGTCTGGTGTGAAGGTCTGTGTCACAACCTTCCAGAGCTTGCCTTGTAACATTTCATGCCCAATCCCAGGCCCAGTCTGAGCTAACCACTCATCTACCTGTCCTTTCTATCCCTTCCAGAGAAGGTACTCCAAGCTGTCTGTGTTAGGAGCTGGCTTCTGACTTCTCTGGACCTTGACTGGAGTGAGAGGTGTCTTCCTCTGCTCCTAGACAAGTGGAGGCAAAGCTGCAGGAAGTAGCAGGAGGGTGAAGAGTGATCGTTCTAAGGGAGAGCATAGGCTTCCCCATTGGCACTCTAGCAGGGGCAGTGGCCAGCATCTTCCAATGGGCATTAAGCAGGAAGTTCCCCTGGAAGCTAGAGAGGGGCAGCCTGGATGAAGATGTGTCTGCAGCACTCTGACACTGAAAAGCAAGCCTCCCTGTTCTCTTGCCAGGTATGGCTTGAAAAATCCAACTGCTCATCTCTGCTCTGCTCAGGCCTGCAGGGCCCCAGGCTCTATGTCTGAGAACAGGATGAGCTCCAGGAGCCACTGGAGAGGAAGGAACAGCAATGCCTTCCAGACTTGTCATCCTTCCTTGTTCAGTGTTCCAACCTCACTCTTCAGATCCCTTCCTGTCCCTATCTTCTAGGCGGAGCTTCTAGATCCTCTGCCTTACAGGAGGCCATCACAGAAAGACTGCAGGGACTGGTCACACAGCTGGGGCTGTCACTGAACCTCTAAGAACCTCAATCCTCTCATCTTCAAGACTCAATAAAGAATGCGCACACTCACTTACATCAGCGTCCAGTGTGGAGGGAAAGCAATAGGATGTAGTAACAAATGCTCGAAAACATTCTGGGAGGATATTCAACGAGTCACAGGCAGGGGTTACCCCAGAGGGCAGGTGTGGAGCGGGAGGGGCAGGGCAATGGGTATGTTGGGAATGCTATCACTTTTTTTCTTATTATGTCTTGATGTCAGTAGACTTTGAATATTCAACAACTACATATCATTTTATGATTTAAAAACAGCAAGGAAGGGGATGGAGAGACAACTCAATGGTTAAGACCAATTGTTCGTTCTTGCAGAGGAACCGTGTTTGATTCCCAGCACCCACACGGTGTCCCACAAACATCTGTAAACCCAGTTGCAGCGAATCTGACTCCCTCTTCTGACCTCTGCAGGCACGAGGCATGCATGTGGTGCACACACACACACAGGCAGGGAAACCTCATTCATGTAACATAAGATAAATAAATATAATTTTAAAACAGTAAATTTTGTTAAACAGAATTGCTGCAGCTTTATTTATTGTATTTCTAGTATATGGTGAAGGTTGTGGTGGGCTGTTGATGGGTGAGTGGCTGCTAGATGTGGGTAGGCTGGGATGGTGGGCGGCTGGCAGATAGACAGTGCAATGGATGAATGATAGATGAGTGGGAAGACCAGATTAATAGATACATGAGTGGATGGATAGATGGATGGATGGATGGATGGATGGATGATGGATGATGAATAGATGGATAAATGGCTTCAGTTGAGTGTATGTCTGACGTAAGACCTGAAGCTCATTTCTCTAGCAGTCTGACTCATATCCACTCTGCCATGTGTCTACTCTTTTCCCTTGAATAAGGTAAACAGCAGTAACTCCATCTCAAAGTAAGGGTGAACTCACAGTCATAGCTGTGGGCGGTGGCAGAGAGGTGGCCTCTCTGGCCTGTCTCAGTCCCCACTCATCTCCTAGATGGAGTGGCTGTCAGCAGGCCAGTAGGGCCGCCCACTCTGCTCAGCTCAGGACCTGCTTCCAATTATCCATGAAATTTGAGCTGGAAGAGACCTATTAAAGTCCCATTTAGTTTGATTCCCCTGGGGTCCGGGGATCTTTTCCGGCGACATCCCCCTCCTTGTCTGACTGGGACTTTAAGCTCTTTGGATGTTATCTCCTCCTGGGTCAATATTGTGACAACTCCAGCTGTGACCCAGGCCACCCTGGAGCCAGAGCTAGTCTAGGCCTGGTATAGAGTAGCAAGGATCCCCAAACCAGCCCCTTTCCACCCCAGGGCTCCCCAGAAGGATGAGTTACAATCATACTGGCCACTTTCCTCCTTTGCCAGCCAGACAGCCCGCCTGAACCCTACTCCCCAGACTGACCTAGTGGCTTCTGGGCCCACCTGCTCACCCACAGCACGGGAAGCTCTTACCATTAGGGACCTCTTTTCTATATTCCCAGTACTGCCTGGTACAGGTTTCATATTTCATAACACTGTTACATAAGAAATAATAAATACTGGTGATTAACGACCTCCTCCCCTTGTCTCTGGACTCTCCTGGGTCAGACCTCCCAGGGAAAAGCATGGGAGCTGCAGAGAGGCTGGAGAGAGCACAGAGCATAGGGCGCCCCCTTTCCACAGCCCTTTCAAGCACTTCTGCCTGGCTTCGCTCACAGACCACTCTCTGGGGAGTAAATGGAAGCTACCAGGAAACACAAGATGGAACCCCTAAAGCCCTGATGGAAAGCGGGACCTCAGCGAGACGTGGCTCCCCCAAAGGTCTTCTGATCTTGCTCCATCTTATCAGGACCACCAGGGAAGAAAGATGGCGCCTACTGAGCTACCTGCCCCACCTCTGAGGCCTCTGAGTACTTCAAGTGGGTGGAAGGCTCCACCTCAGGGACCTGGCTGGGTGCAGCCAGGCCTTTGGGGTGGTCTGCTGGGAAGATTTGTGGCTTCTTTAGTGAACCCTGGAACAGCAGAGAGGGAGCGAGGTAAGGGAGGCATGGCTGGGGCAGACACTAGGTACTGAGAGGAGGGATCACAGAAAGCGAGGGCTGGAAAGTTCCTAAGGGCCATGTCAGAGACTCTCAGGACAGTCACCCACTCCACACTCCACTCCGGGCCCTGCAGAGCCAGGGTTAGGGTTAGTGGGAGACACACTTCAAAAGTCATCATCGCTAGTCTCCTGCCTGCTCTGGGTGGATACAGATGCGGTCTTGGAGCTCTGTAGGCACAGACCTTGTGGCCTTGGTCAGTGGAGGCCCTCTTCCTTAGATCTAACTTCCTCGAGTTAGCCAGTCAGAGCCAGGATCTTGCTATGTTGTCCCTGCAGCCTCCAGCTCTTGATCTTCCAGCCTCAGCCTCCTGGGTTCTGTCTTTGCAGACAACATGAGCCACCAAGCTCTGACTTTCTTAACAGCCTTTTAAAACTGCATTTCCTGTTTTGTCTACAGTGGTTAGCACAAGTCCCTTCCTAGCACTAATGGTTGCTTTGTCCTTCTGAAGTTCACTCCCTAGAATGGACATCGTAATCTATGCCTCCTGGGTACTCCGACCTGTCAACATCCACTCATAAGTCAGTCCAACCTCAGAAAATCCTACCGGGTTATGAGAGGGATCCTGCTGCCTGGGGACCAGGGCGGTGCTGACATCTCCTGCTAGACTTAACCTATATGCATTTAGTCTTGGTTGCCAGCTCACTGAAGGAAGGGATGCTGAGGGCTGGAGGTCAGGGACCAGGACACTGTGAGGTCACCCCTCTGTCATTCCCAAGCTGCTCATGACTGCGGCCTTGTAACCTAACAAGAATGCTATTTCTCTCTGTCAAAGGGTAGGATACCTTGCACAGACCTCCTCTCTCTCCTGGAGGGAGGGGAGTAGATTGCAGACTAGCTGGCGTCCTCCCGTGGGCAGGGCCAAATAAAGCAGATCAATTGGCATGTCCCACAGGCATGCAGCGCCTCCTCTCCACAAAGGAATACCTTCCCTCAGTGTATACACACACACACACACACACACACCACACACACACACACCACACACATACCAGTCTATGACACGCATGCCCAGCTCACACTTACCTGTTTCCATGTACATGTATACACCCACTCCCACAGGCACCTTATTGTCATACATACTTCCAAACACACACGTAGGACGTGTCTTCATGTGCATGCTTGTTCATATCATATGTTCATCCCAACACACACAGTGGCACACTACACACGCACGCACGCACACAGACATACACACAGGGAGAGAAACACTGGTGGTAAGCCATTAACTGCTGCAGCTTCCAGCTTCAACATTGTGGAAAATGCAGTAGGGGTTGTTCAAAAGCAAAACAAAAAAAAAACAAACCATTGGCTACAGTGGTTAAGGTGAGAGAGACACCTGGGGACTCTGAAGAGGGGTTTCCACAGCCTTTGGGCATTGGCTTCCCTGGATCAGGAGACCCCACGTCTTGCAACACACAGAGTTTTAACAGCATGGTAACAGCTGTTCCAAGGGGAGGCAGTGGCATGCACCAGGGAGGCCAAGCTCAGCGGAGACTTGACTGAGATGGCAGTTCCACGGGGTGACCAAGCTGAAGAACATAAAAGAACTTTTTTTGCAATGGGAGCTGGGGCATTCTGGAGAAATAGTATCAGGATCCAAGCGGCTCTTTGGGAGGTTTCAGTCACACAGTGCCTGCCCTGTGCTTTGGGCCAAGAGATCCCTGCTTGGGCAGCAGGGAGAGGGGGGCATGAGGCTATATTAAGAGGCTAGGCCTGCAGTAATGGAGGGAAGGACAGCTTCTTCTTGAGAATGGCCTCAGAGATGGAGCAGAGGTGTCTAGGCAAGAAGGGACAGGAAGGGTGACCCAAACTGAACCTGGCAGCTGCATGGCTGGGGGGGGGGGGCAACAATGTTACTCATTTGTGTATGCCCCATGAGCCAAGCACAGGTTGTCCCGAGGAGCTGAACACTGAGTCTGTGCCAGAACTGTGGAGTCCAGGCAGCTATGACAAAGTCCCCAGAGACAAATGAGAAAGAAGCTACAAACTGTGCCTGACACTACTCCAGGCCCACTGAGTGAGAGTCATAAGCAGACACAGGATCGAGAGTGTTCCAAGACCGTGAAACCCATTCAGGTCTCAGAAGCAGCAGACATGTGTTTCCTTATCCAGACAGAGAACAGGTAATGGTGCCCAGGTCAACCTGCCTCTGACCTTGGACACCTCCTCTCTGGGAAACTTCCACCAGAGCCAGGCCCACCCATCCCTGACCTCGTCATCCGGCTGGAACTGAGCTGCCCTGTTGTGGCCCATCTCCAGCCCCTATTTCTTTGGAGCGGGAAACACAACATCCCAGCTGTCTGTCCCGAATCCACCTGGAGCCCAGCCAGCTTGGCTAGAATCCAACTTAGTTAGGCCAGACCCAGGAGACTTTGCCGGGAAGAGCAAAACTGGAAGAAAGCAGTGGGCCAAATAGGGCCCCTTTCAGAGGCCTGGTCTCTGAGATTGCTCCTGGCACACCCATGGGCTTGCCCATCATCACACAGCTCTGAGCTCCTGGCACTCTTTCTGGGATGTGCTAAAGAGATGCATGCTACCATGACAGCTGGTGGCTGACTTCATCCTGATTGCAAAAGACCTTGGAGGCCTGGCTGGGAGCCCTAGTAGGGACAGGAGGGACTCTGGTTAGGAACCCAGAGAATGAATGGTGGCGGCTAGAGATGCAGAGTGACCCAATATGCTATCAAACCTTCCTTTCTCCTGCTCTCCAGAGAAGCCAACAGCTTGTCTCATCAGCAGCTGCTGTTTACAGCCCTGGGGCTGCCCAGCTGATGGTGGAAGGCAAGGAGGGACCCAGGCTGCCCCTGTCCTCCTTCAGGCTCCTACTTCAGCCACCAACCCTAACAAAGTGATTCTTTCTTTACCCCCAGTTCTCCTTTACCCCCAGCTTCTCCTTTACACCCAGTTCTCCTTTGCCCCTTTCAGCTCACAGCTGGAGATGCTATCTCTTTTCTTGGTAACTGGTTAACTGCGGCCTTTCGCCCACATTCATAAAGCCTCAGAAACCAAATGAAATTAGAAGTAGGGTGCAAAGAGCCGGGAGCCATCTTGGATCACAGAAAGCTAGGGGCTGGAAAGTTCCTAAGGGCAATGTCCAGAGACTCTCAGGAAAGTCACCCACTGCCACACTCCTCTCCAGCCCCTGCAGAGCCAGGGTTAGGGTTAGTGTGAACACACCTTCCAAAAGTCACCTCGCTAGTCTCCTGCCTGCTCTAGGGTGGATACAGATGCGGTTCTTGGAGCTCTGGTAGCCAGACCTTGTGGCCTGGGTCAGTGGAGGCCCTCTTCCTTAGGATCTAACTTCCTCGAGTTAGCCATTCAAGCCGGAACCTGCGATGTTGTCCCTGCAGGCTCCACTCTGATCTTCCTGCCCTCAGCCTCCTGGGTTCTGTCTTTGCAGACAACAAGAGGCTCAAGCTCTGACTTCTTAACAGCCTTTTAAAACTTAAAACAGCATTTTCCGTTTTGTCTCAGTGTTTAGCAACAATCCCTTCCTAGCACTAAATGGTTCTTTGTTGTCCCTTCTGAAGTTCACTCCCTATAATGGACATCGTAAATCTATTGCCTCCTGGGTACTCCAACCTCAACACTCACTCATAAGTAAGTCAGTCCAACCTCAAACTCCTACCCGGTTATAGAGGTATCCTGCTGCCTGGGGACCAGGGCGGTGCTGACATCTCCTGCAGACTTAACCTATATGCATTTAGTCTTGGTTGCCCAGCTCACTGAAGGAGGATGCTGAGGGCTGGAGGTCAGGGACAAGGACACTGTTAGGGTCCCCCTCTGTCAATTCCCAAGCTGCTCATGACTGCGTCCATTGTAACCTAACAAGAATGCTATTTCTCTCTGTCAAAGGAGAAATCCTGCCCAGACCTCAGGAATCTCCTGGAGGGAGGAGAGATTGCAGACTAGCTGGCGTCCTCCAGTGGGCAGGGCCAAAATAAAGCAGACAATTGGCATTCCCACAGCATGCAGTGGCCTCCTCTCCCACAAAGGAATACCTTTCCCTCAGGTTAAACACACACACACACATCACTACACACACAGTCTATGATCACGCATGCCCACTCACCACCTGGTTTCCATGTTACTATGTATACTCCCACTCCCCTCCCCACAGGCACCCTTATTGGTCATACATACTTCCAACACACACGTAGGACGTGTCTTCATGTGCATGCTTGTCTATATCATATGTTTCATCCCAACACACACAGTGGCACACTACACACGCACACACGCACACATACATTCACACAGGGAGAGAAACACTGGTGGTAAGCCATTAACTGCTGCAGCTTCCAGCGTTTCAACATTGTGGAAAATGCAGTAGGGGTTTGATTTCAAAAGCAAAACAAACAAACAAAAAAAACCATTGGCTACAGTGGTTAAGGTGAGAGAGACACCAGGGGTACTCGAAGAGTTTCCACAGCCTTTGGCATAGGCTTCCCCCTGGATCAGGAGACACCAGGTCTTGCAACACACGAGAGTTTTAACAGCATGGTAACCGCTGTCCAAGGGAGCCAGTGCATGCACCAGGAGGCCAAGCTCATCGTAGACTTGACTGAGTATGGCAGGTTCCACGGGTGACCAGCTGAAGAACATAAAGAACTTTTTTTTGAATGGGAGCCTGGGGCATTCTGGAGAAATTAGTATCGAGAATCCAAGCGGCTCTGTTGGGATGTTCAGTCACACAGTGCATGCCCTGTTTTGGGCCAAGAGTATCCCTGATTGGGCAGGCAGGGAACGGGGGGCTTAGTCTATTTAAAGAACTAGGCCTTCAGTAATGGAGGGAAGGACAGCTTCTCTCTTGAGAATGGCCTCAGAGATGGAGCAGAGGTGTCTAGCAAAAGGACAGGAAGGTGACCCAAAACTGAACCTGGCAGCTGCAGGCTGGGTGAGGGGGGGGCAACAATGTTTACTCTTTGTGTAGCCCCATGAGCCAAGCACAGGTTGGTCCTGAGGAGCGGACACTGAATCTGTGCCAGAACAGTGGATCCAGGCAGCTATGGGGGACCCCCCCCCCCAAAGTCCCCAGAGACCAAAAGAGAAGAACTACAAACTGTGCCTGACACTACTCCAGGCCCACTGGTGAGAGTCAAAAGCAGACACATGAAGGAGAGTGTCCAAGACCGTGAAACCCATTCAGGTCCCTCAGCAGCAGCAGACATGTTTTTCCTTATCCAGACAGAGAACAGGTAATGGGTGCCCAGTGCCCAGGTCATCCAGCCTCTGAACGCCTTGAGACATCCCTCCTCTCTGGGAAACTTTCCACACCAAGCCAGCCACCCATAGCCCTGACCTCGTCATCCGGCTGGAACTGAGCTGCCCTGGTTGTGGCCCCATCTCCACCCCTATTTCTTTGAGCGGGAAACACAACAAATCCCAGCTGTCTGTCCCGACTCCACTACCTGGACTCCAGCCAGCTTGGCTAGAACCAACTTATTAGGGCAGACCCAGGAACTTTGCCGGGAAGAGCAAAACTGAAAAGCAGTGGGCCAAATAGGGCCCATTTCAGAGCCTGGTCCCTGAGATTGCTCCTGGCACACCCATGGCTTGCCCATCATCACAAACAGCTCTGAGCTCCTGGCACCTTTCTGGGAGTCTAAGAGATCATGCTACCATGACAGCTGGGGCTGACTTCATCCTGATTCAAAAGACCTTGGGGGCCTGGCTGGACCCCTATGGGGACAGGGGGGACTCGGTTGGGAACCCAGAGAATGAATGTGGCGGCTAGAGAGCAGAGTGCCCCCTATGCATAAAACCCTTTCCCTTTCCCCCCGCTCTCCAGAAAGCCAACAGCTTGTCTATCACACGTGTTAAAAGCCCGGGCTGCCCACTGGGTGGAAGGCAAGGGGGGACCCGCTGCCCCCTGTCCCCCTTCGGGCTCCTATTTCAGCCACCAAACCCAAAACAAAGGATTCTTTCCCCCCTTTCCCCCCCAGCTTTCTCCTTTTAAACCCTGCTTCCCCTTTTACACCCAGCTTCTCCTTTCCCCTTTAGCTCACAGCGGGAAGATGCATCCCTTTTCGTGGTAACTGGGTTTCCCCAACTAAAAAGACCCCCAGAAAGCCTACTAAAAGGAACATCACCTTTCTACACAGTCCTTTTTGGTCCTTGGGGGAACCCAAAACCACACCAAAAATAAAAATAAGTAGGGGTAAAGAGCCAGGACCCATCTTAGGGGTCCCAAAGGATGCCTACCACACAGAAAGGATTGGACAAAAGCCCACACTCAGGGACTCCTCTGGACCACACTCAGCTTGGGTTCACATGGAGATGGTGGCTAGAACGAGTTACAAAGAACGGGGGCCCCTTCCTTTTGCCACTGAACTTTGGAAGGGTCTCCTGGTAGGTAGGAGCATTAAGAATGGGAGCTTTGGGCCAAACACGAGGTGGTCCTAAACTTTTTAACTTAGAGCAAGTGCTTTCTTCCCCCTATCTTGGTTTTTTCTTTTAAGTAAATGAGCCCTACTGTACCCACAATCTCCCTCATTCCCCCCAAAATGTGTGGGTGTTGTTTCATGCAAGCACGTGCAGCTGGGGGGACACAAACAATATGCTTGGTTAGCGCTGATGAACCCAAACTGGTGTGTTTCCCCGGGAGGCCAAAAAGGGGAACCTTTTTCCCCCGGGGTGGAGTTACAAGCAGTTGGAGCTTCCCCGCATGGGGGGCCCATAAAAATAAAACCCGGTCCTTGGAAAAGCAACGATGCTCTAAATGCTGGATCCCCTTTCAACCACTCCCCCTATTTTTTTTAGAGAGGTCTTCCCCAAAAATGGACTCCCGTTCAGCTAGAGACCGGGAAAACAAACCCCAGGAAACGACCTGTTTTTCCCCCCTTTCCCGGGGCGGGTCGCAGGAGGCACTACCAGCCCCGATTTTTTTTACAGAGTTCGAGGCTCGGGTTCCGCCTTCCCCTCTTCACACGGGAAGCACTTCAGGCCGGGGCCATCTGCTCGGGTTGTATCACTGTGTAAAGGGCTTTCTAGCAGAGGCCTGTCCTCTTAGGGTTTTCCCTTTCCTGGGTTTAACTTCTCAGTATAAATTCTTGTTTGTCAAGAGAGAAAACAATACGCAGATTCGAGTGCACAGGTTAGATAATGGGGACCCATGAGGGGAGGCACAGTAGATTTTTAGGCCTGCCCCCTCCCTAAACCTCTCCTGGGTCTGTTGCCCCGGAAAACTGGGGGCCCGACTCAGCCACGAGCAACAGGGGGGCAGGGTCGGTGGGACACGGTCAGCTTTTGGGGGATGGGGGGGGGTGACCCCTCCCTTTTCCCCCACCAGCTCTTCCCCCGCTGTGTGACGGGGAGGAGGGGGCAGGGTGCAAAAACAGCCACGTGCATTAGAAGGCTGAGTAAGCGCCCCATTCTCCTGCCCCGGCCCCCCCCCCCGGCGTCCCCCCCCCCCCACCCCCCCCCCCCCCCCCCCCCACCCGCGCGCCCCAACTTGGCCAGTGAGTAGTTCACAAAGCTTGTCGGGCAGGGATCTGAAAAAACGGAGGGCCCTTCCCTGAATTGTTCGGTGCCTGCTCCCCCACCAACCTGGTTGGGCCCCCTTGCTGGCCTGGGAACCCGGGGCCCTCCGGGTGGCGGCAGGCACCCCAAACCCTTTCCAAACCAAAAGGGGTGCCCTTTGGCTGGCACTTTTCTGGAGCCTGATCTGCACGAGGCTCAGTCCCGATTTTGGCGCTTCCTCATTGTGCTTTTTTGGGCCGACGGAACACTCGTGTCCCTTTAAATACCAGACTC